>QODF01000059.1:1824211-1849113 GCA_024372805.1 Oostethus manadensis | reverse complement strand
ATGGTAATGGTTGAATTGGATCAGAACATGCATGTAAACGACATTGGACTACATCACTTGATACACTTGATAGTTCCACAAGTCCAAAAGGAGCAGGAAGAAGCAAAGCTTATGAAATCCTCCCCCTATTTCCATACATGTGTACACTTCCTGCACTTACTAAGTTAGAATGCATAAGTAAGGTCATGTGACAGTGTGTTACATAGTAGTCCTTGTCATGGTAAATCAATGATATTGCCGTCCGCATGAATGATAATCATAATAAATAATAAGAATAGTGATGAGGGGTGTATAACAATTGTAACAAAACATTGTTGTAGTACATACAATGTTTACTTCTTCCCTTCCATAGTTTGATTCCTCATACAAAGTACTCCAAGTTTTTAGTGTTGTTCTTGCATATTTGTGTTTGAAGATCATATTTCTTGCTGAGGAAAATTGTATGACATTCTTTGCTAACTGCTTGTTGTTTGCTTTATGCATCATTTTAGCGCTTTCAAGGTTTACCAGATCAGCAAATTTGAATAACTGTGATTTTTGAAACGGTGGATTTGTATGTTCTTTATACGCCGCGTTATGGATTATCCTAATTGATCTTTTTTGCAGTACATCAAGCGAGTGAAGTATACTTTTGTATTTATTCCCCCATATCTCCACACAATAAGTTAGATATGGTAACACCAGAGAACAATAGATATTTTGGAGGGATTTTTGATCCAGGACAAATTTGAGTTTATTCAGTATTGAAGTATTTTTTGTTACTTCATGTTTTTGATGTGAGGTTTCCAACTCATTCTAATTCAATTATGACGCCCAAAAACGTATGTTCATTCACCCTTTCAATTTCCTCCCTGTCAATTTGTATTTTCTCACAAGTATCTCTTCTGCTGCTACCAAAAAGCATCGTTTTCCTTTTTCTTACATTCAAGCATAATCTGTTTTTATCAGACCGTTTTTTTTAGAGCTATCATTTCATCTGAAACTTTTCTTATTAGCTCTTGTGTGTTTCCTCCAGAGCAAAACGCGGTGTTATCATCTGCAAATAGTACCAGCTTTAGGTGTTTTGTCACTTTGCACATGTTGTTAATGTATAGGTTAAATCATTTTGGTCACAGTATTGACCCTTGTGGTACGCCACATAATATCTTTAAATTTGTAGATGCATATTTTCCTAGCTTCACATATTGCTTCCTGTTTGCAAGGTAGCTTTTAACCCAGTTCAGAACTAACCCTCTGATTCCATACCTTTCCAATTTTGTAGTTAGGATGTTGCGATTGATTGTATCAAAAGCTTTCCTTAAATCCATGAATACTGAGGCTGCACACTTTCTATGATCCATAGCATTCCTAATTTCCTCTGTGATTTCCATCTGTGCCATAGAAGTGGGAATATTAGCTCTGTATCCGTATTGGATGTCCGCCAGGATGTCATTTTTATTCAGGGATTTGTCCAACCTATGCTTGAATAACTTTTCCGTGATTTTGGAAAATAGAGGTAATAATGAAATTGGTCGGTAGTTTGTGAAATTATGTTTATCTCCATTTTTGAAGATTGGAACAACTTTGGCTGTCTTCATTTTGTCTGGGAATTTGCCCGTCTGGAATGATAAATTGCTAATATGCGTTAGCGGTTCTGCGATCTCATTGATAACCATTTTTATCGTTTCCATTTCCATTCCATTACAATCGGTTGATGTTTTTGCTTTACATTTATGTACAATGTCCATGATTTCCTCTTTGCTCACATCCGTGAGGAACATGGAGTTAGTGTTCCTGTCTACAGTCTCCTTCTCTTCCTCCGCTGACCAGAGTTTTGGAATTTCCTCGACCAGTTTTGGTCAAATATTTACAATGTAGTTATTTAACTTCTCACCTATGTCCCTCATGTCATCATTATTAATATTCCCAACTGTGAAGTATTGAGGGTATCTGCTTTCTTAGTGTCAATAAAGTCATCTATTCTACTTTGCTTGTCTGCATTCAGAAGATCAATGTTGAAGTCTCCACAAACAAAGATGATTTTTTGGTTGATGTTTGAGAAGGTTCCTTCATCCAGTCCTCAAATATTTCCATGCTTGACTTAGGTGTTCCATACAGACGGCTTATCAGAATGTTTTTGCTTTTTCTGAGCAGATTTCAATTGTTTTGCATTCTAAAATGTTGCCAACAGCAAAGGACATGCTCTTTACCATTTTGTGCTTCAGATGTTTGTCAGCATTTATCCAAGTTTCTGAGATTGCAATTACTTTGAAGGGCTGTTTGAATTGATCCAAGTATTGCCTGATGTGGTTATGATTTGCGTACATGCTTCTGCTCTTTATGGGGATAATGTATTACCTGTGTTTTATTATTGTTGTGTTCTTCCTCCGTGTAGTACTGGCAGTCATTTGTGATGCCAGAAAAAAAGTTTGTGTCCGGGTCTATGTCTTTTTCCAGATCCAGATGTTTGTGGTCTGTGAGACTAAAGGTGTCCAGTTGAAGATGTTCTTCTCCAGCGAGCTGTAGTGTTGTGTTATGAGTGTCTTTAGTGGTATTTTGGTGGGTTCCTAGTTCTAGTGCATTCGTTTGATCAGTTCCTTGTGTCCTGCTTATGGCATTTCCAAATAATATTGAATCTAATACTTCCCTTTGTGTTCTTCTTGTTTCTAAGTTGTTTTCCTTTTCCATGTTGTTGTTTTATGTGGTCTTTAGTTTTTTTTCAAAGTCCTTTAAATCTTTGACTGCAAGCTCTCTCGCTTCTGGTCCTCCATTTAGCTGAATGAATATTTTGCAGTGGGCGCTCCAAGTGCCTTAGATCTTCCCCTGCTTCCTCAGGTTGTTATTCTGATCCATGTCATCAACTGTGGTCTGAAGTTGCTTGATGAGTTTGTGTTTTTCTGAGTTGTGTTTTCTTGGACTTCTTGGAGAGCAGTACCAAAAGGCAGCATTACTATCTTGTAATGCCTTGTTCTCGGCTCTCAGATGTTTTACTTCCTCTCTTAGGGGTTGAATCTCCTTTTTTATGATATCAGTTAATTTATCCATTTGTCCACTCATTCCTTCTCGGATTTCCTTTTGCAATGCATTCAGAATCTCAGTTTTTCCTTCAGATTGTTCTTTTCACGTTGCTTCCAGAATGTCCACCATTATCTTTGTGTTTTCCTGGAATTTCTTTCCTAATTGATCTTCCAGTTCCTCGGATTTCCTTGTCATTCGATCCATTAGTATATCCGCATGCGTGGTTAACTGGTTCCCGTGGCCGTGCACGGACTCCCCTGCTTGTCGCGGTGGGGGTGCTGGTGCAGTCGTGGCGGTCGCTGCATCCCTCTTGCTTGGTATCTCCTCATTTGACAACTTCTTCTGATGAAGGCATTCTCATGAGTAACATTTCCGGGATGCTTACCCGTTCTAGTAAGTCTTGGCACTCTCCTGTGGACGTACGATCACAATTGTGGTCCATAGATTCCTGAGGTTTTTAAAAACTTCAGCGGCAATAGCAGAGCTCTTGCCATAAAAGTCTGTTCAGCAGGAAGTTTTTTTTTTTTTTTTCCACATACATACCCATTAATACTGCAGAAGGTGTGTCTTTTACCAAAGCAATGTCCAGAATTAGTGAACTGAGTAAAGAGTTAACGGAAAATGCAGGAAGAGATACAATGTATTTTTTAAATTATGGTATAATGTGCATGATATGCGTTGTTTTTTGACTGACAATCAATACACTTTTTTCTAATCAATAAACATCATGTTTCTGTGCTTGTTTACTTTAATTGTAATTTAAAAATGTTGTTGTTACTAATTTATTTAATTATATAATATAATAACATTCAAATACCATTTCAATTACAATGTTAAACTTTGCTTAAAGTCCAGCTTGTTTCCGGTGAATGTTGGCCTCCGCCAAGGCTGCCCTTTGTCACCGATTCTGTTCATAATCTTCATGGCAGACCGGGGTGGTGGTCCCGCTTTTCAAGAAGGGGGACCGGAGGGTGTGTTCAAGGTCTATTCAGGGGTTCTGGAGAGGAGGATCCACTGGATAGTCGAATCTCAGATTCAAAGGAGCAGTGTGGTTTTAAGTCCTGGTTGTGGAACTGTGGACCAACTCTATACTCTTGGCATGGTCCTTGAGGGTGCATGGGAGTTTGTCCAACCAGTCTACATGTGTTTTGTGGACTTGGAGAAGGCATTCGACTGTGTTCCTCGGGGAATACTGTGGGTAGTGCTCCGGGAATATGGGGTATCGGACTACCTAATCCAGGCGGTTCGTTCCCTGTATGACCGGTGTCAGAGTTTGGTCTGACCCGTTTCCGGTGAGGGTTGGACTCCGCCGGGGCTGCCCTTTGTCACCGATTCTGTTCTTTACTTTCATGGACAGAATTTCTAGGTGCAGTCAAGGCGTTGAGGGGTTTCAGCTTGCTGACCTTAGGCTCTCGTCTCTGCTATTTGCAGACGATGTGGTCCTTATGGCCTCATCAGGCTGTGACCTTCAGCGTTTACTGGAGCAGTTTGCAGCTGAGTGTGAAGCTTCTGGGATGAGACTCAGCACCTCCAAATCCGAAGCCGTGGTTCTCAGTCGGAAACGGGTGGACCCTCAGCGCTGGGAGTGAGGTCTTGCCTCAGGTGGAGGAGTTCAAGTATCTCGGGGTCTTGTTCACGAGTGAGGGAAGGTTGGAGCGTGAGATTGACAGACGGATCGGTGCAGCATCTGCAGTAATGCGGTCGCTGTACCAAATCGTCGTGGTGAAGAGAGAGCTGAGCCGGAAGGCAAAGCTCTCTGTTTACCGATCGATCTCGTTTTCTCCGTAGGGTGGCTGGACTCACCCTAAGAGATAGGGTGAGGAGCTCGGCCATCTGGGAGGAGCTCAGAGTAGAGCCGCTGCTCCTTCTCATTGAGAGGAGCCAGTTGAGGTGGCTCGGGCATCTTTTCCGGATGCCTCCCGGGCGCCTCCCCGGTGAGGTGTTTCGGGCACGCCCAGTCGGGAGAAGGCCCCCGGGAAGACCTAGGACACGCTGGAGGGACAATGTCTCACAGCTGGCCTGGGAACGCCTTGGTGTCCTCCCGGTGGAGCTGGAAGAGGTCGGCCGAGACCGGGAGGACTGGACTTCCCTACTGAAACTGCTGCCCCCGCGACCCGGACCCTGATAAGCAGAAGAAAAAGGAATGACATCTTCTATATTGTTTGTAATTATGTTGTAAGTTAAATTTGGGAAAATGACTTTTATTGTACATGGCGGGCACTATTTTTTATTTTATGACCAGAAAAGAGACGTTTCCAGAAGTGACGTTGGAAAAGGGCCCGTACGTCTATGGGTGCGAGAGGCTTCCATTCCAAAAGACTTCCATGAACAAAGCAGGTACAAAGAACGACGGCCGGATGGGCGCTCAGTACATTTCTTTGCACTGGTCACGTCACTGAAGACTGCTGTTAGGAAAAGCATTACAAGAAGGACTTGGCTTGAAAGTACGGTATAAACCAGGGGTGGGCAAACTTTTTGACTTGCGAGCTTTATTTAAGACAGGAATTGAAGATAAGGTATAGATAAGATAAGATAAGGCCAAGGTATTTACACATACCCTTCTGTGTTGTGAAGCCGATCGTGTCTCTTCCTCGTCAGACTAGTTTCATCGTTGGTGGTTGGAATAAATGTGACCTCATTCCCTGTTCTGCAAGTTTTTTATGTATCCCATCTCCGGATGTTTCTTCCTCCTTGAAAATGGTTCTGGCTCAAATATTTGCTATAATGACGGTAAACTGTATGCCGCCATTTCAGTTTACGTGTGAATGCACTTTTGCCGATGTGACTTTATTCTATTCTGGATCGAAAATTCACAATGAATGTATTTGTTTTCTGAATGTCCTATCAAATCATAAAGCAACTACCTACAAAATAGAACGTATTTAAGCAAAATTGATAAACCATGTCTGTGACCTTTAACTGCTCTCGATAAATTAAAGTTTATTGCTTTTGAAAGGACGTACTCGTTATTATTATGCCACATATTATCTTTACATTCATGAAAAAATGGTCTGGAAAAAATGTTGACAATAGTAATGTTTATCTGCAGTAAGGGAGGACCATCGTGACAGGCCAACCCACTGCTCTATGCAGCTCCAAGGGGTTTTGGGGGTGATGGGCAGGAGCTGACCCTCCACCATGGACCAACTGAGAAGAAGGCAGATCTGCTTTGTACACAAAACCTGAGCTTTATGGAGTATTTTTAGGAATGTTTTTGAGACAAACGTGACAGTAAACAAATTCCACACAACAAATGACAAGATTTTTGGATTTGGAACCCTCAAAAATGGATGCCCGCCTATATCAGCTCAGGCTAAGTCGTGACAGAGAAGTGCAGTCAAATCCTGCTGCAAGAGGAGCGTGATTGTAGTCGTATGTTGATAGGAACTGTCGGTGGTGTGTACAATGTGTAATCCTTGCGGATTATTAGAACTTCTGTGTCTATTTAAGCATATCATGTTCTCCTCCTCGGGCGGGAAGGAGAAACAGTTCGGAATCCAGCAACACAAGGATGGGTTGGCCTGGTATGGACATTAGGATTGTCCACTGCTTCAGCTTGTTGTGGCAATAATGACCATGGTGTCGACGATGCTCGTCATTACCAACAGTTGACGGTCATGATGACAATGACATGAGAAGGTCGATGTCCTGTGGAGATCCTGGTCCCTTTCGCCTTTGAAGCGGCAAAATGGGACGTGATCATTATTCCAGCCGCATATCCTGTGATTATTCTTCATAGGGAAAATAATTTCGTGGCAATGCAATATTCCTAGAAGGCAGAATGGTATAGAACAGCAAACACGCTGCAGGTACAGATAAAAGCAGCGCCATGAATAATGGAAGGCCGCGTAATTAAGAGGAGACTCATCACCAGCAACAAAGCGCTCTTTTCGTCTTCTGATTATCTTCCCAAATGTTAGCACACATGTAATATTTAAACTCGTGTACAACATGCTCGTCATTGCGCAGACGAAACACGGCCTCTGCCAAAGCGCCACTGCAGGGGGAAATACATTTCCTAAGTAAGTTGTTTTGACGTGTGGGATTCCTTGATGGGAATTCAAATCAAGACAAATCTTTACCACGCCAAATCCAATAAACGTGAATCTGTAGTCCATAGGCATTGCTCTTTCCACACAGCGCGGGTAATAACCTCCAACCGCATGACTCAGGCTGCTGCTGCTCAGCTCATCAGATCCACGCAGTAATTAGTTCACTATTTTTCATCTGGCAACAGGTTATTCGCTAAACCTATTAGCCTAAAGCCTCGTTTACACTTGCGCTCATTCCGTCCCAGCAGTGGTATGCAATTTCGCACGGCGCTGGCGTACCACGGAGTAAATTGGTTGTGACCGGGTGTAAAGTGTGCGTAAGCTGTGCAGGGTTGCACCATGCTCAGACAACTTTTGTAAACTAGTTGAGAATGCAACGTGAATGTGCCACAACCTATGAGCAAACAATGTGGCCAATCCACACCAAAATCACATAAATGGGTTAATTTTTTCATCCTGCAGCAATTTGGTGGAAAAATCTCATGTCATTTCAGTAGCATCTTTGAACTTGTGATTTAAAATAAGTCTTTTGTAAATAATAATGCCCAATGCAATGTCAGCAATTCCATCTGCCGCATTGTCTGGGCATTATTGTTTCTGGTTTATATGTACAGTACTACTCCTCCCTGAGTCACCTTCTCGTGGTGGAGGAGTTTGCGTGTCCCAATGATCCTAGGAGCTAAGTTGTCAAGGGATGTCGTGCCCTGGTAGGGTCACCCATGACAAACAGGTCCTAGGGGAGGGACCAGACAGAGAGTGGCTCAAAAGACCCTGATGATGAATAACACAATTGGACTTCGCTTTCCCTCGCCCGGACGCGGGTCACCGGGGCCCCCCTCTGGAGCCAGGCCCGGAGGCAGAGCACGATGGCGAGCGTCTGGTGGCCGGGTCTGCACCCATGGGGCCCGGTCGGGCACAGCCCGAAAAGGTAACGTGGGTCCCCCCTCCCATGAGCTCACCACTCAAGGGAGGGGCCAAAGGGGTCGGGTGCAAAGAGAGCTGGGTGGCGGCCGGAGGCAGAGGCCTTGGGGGTCCGATCCTCGGCTACAGATGCTAGTTGTCGGTACGTGGAATGTCACCTCTCTGGCGGTGAAGGAGCCTGAGCTGGGGCGTGAGGTGGAGAAATTCCAGCTAGATATAGTCGGACTCACCTCAACGCACGGCAAGGGCTCTGGAACCAGTCCTTTCGAGAGGGACTGGAGAGACTTGGAGTAGAACCGCTGCTCCTCCGCATTGAGAGGAGCCAGATGAGATGGCTCGGGCATCTGGTTAGGATGCCTCCCGAACGCCTCCCTGGGGAGGTGTTCGGGGCACGTCCAACCGGTAGGAGGCCTCAGGGAAGACCCAGGACACGTTGGAGAGACTATGTCTCTCAGCTGGCCTGGGAACGCCTCGGCATCCGCCGGGAAGAGCTGGACGAATTGGCCGGGAAGAGGGACCTCTGGGCTTCCCTGCTTAGGTTGCTGCCCCGCGACCCGACCTTGGATAAGCGGAAGAAAATGGATGGATGGATGGATGGATGTACAGTACTACTTCCTTGCTCCCCACTATGTACAGTTATTATCATTATTGTAACAAAGAGTGATATTGACCGTAATCAACTTCCTTTGTGGCAACACATATGGCGGATAAAGCTGATTCTGATTCTGATGTATTGCCCCTTTTCACATTCTCTTCCTGCGACAGCAGGACAATATAGACTTACCTTTCTTTATTGTATGAGCTTTTTTTCTGGAGCTCAACATTGTGTAGGTCCCTTGCAAACAGAAGAAATGATGACGCTCGGGTGATGCCTGCTGTTGCATGGCGTCATGCGGGACACAGCAGGACCAAATAATGCCACCACTGCTTCCAGGATGCGAGAAGTGGTGTTGACAATGCATACCCATGCCAGAACAAAGTGTAATATTGTCGTGCATTAGACGTAAGAACTACTTGAGAAGGTCATGTGGGAGCGAGGTCATTTTGTGCCAATGCGCCCCATTTTCGGTCACAAATTGGGTTCCAGGTGTGCAATTTACGCTAGCAGTGTGTAAACCAGTCCATCCATCCATCCATCCATTTTCTATGCCGCTTATCCTCATTAGGGTCGCGGGTATGCTGGAGCCTATCCCAGGGGACTTCAGGCGGGAGGCGGGGTACACCCTGGACTGGTCGCTAGGGCAAAAAAAGTCGTCGTAAAAATAAATCTTCAAATAAAATTAATATTTTTGCATATAGCAGAAACCAAATTCCCTCCTTGGGAGCAGATTTTCTCGTATGACTTCCTGCCTACTTTGAGCCAACGGAGGCCCAGCATCACAGCGTCTTTTAGTGCGGTGGGTGTATTTCACTCTTTGGCATGTGCGGCTCGTCTTTGGCATGTGGCACCGCAGTGGATCACTCCAGGCTAAAAAGCGGCAGGAGAACACAGAGAAGCCCACATAATCTGGACCCGGGCCAGCGAATGAAGCGTATTTCTTAATTGCAGCAGAGGGTGACAGCTGACGCTCAGATGAGAATGTGGCGGTTCCACGACGCGGTGATGCCGTTGTGAGTCAGCTTTGATATTCAATTCAATTACACAACTGCTGGCTGGTTAGTTCTTCCTGCGAGGGCGGGGGAAGGTTTGGAAGATTCTTTTGTGTGGGTTGCACGCTTGGCTAACCAATCAATGGAAGCAGTCATGTTATAGTCACCGCTAACATCATATTTACAGGCCGAGCACTCGCTGCCTGATGTGGCGTGAAGGATGGGCCCGCCGCTAATAAGATGAAATCAGCAAGATGGTGGAGAGTTTGTCACGCTCACCGCGTTTTAACGTTGAAACATTAGCCCTGGAATCAGGACAGTCTTTCCCAGTTCGAGGACAAAGCCTCACAAGTCAGCCTATTACACAATACCTTGTTATGCAGCGACATCTACAGTGGTGTGAAAAAGTATTTGCCCCCCTTCCTGACTTTGTATTCTTTTGTCACACAAAATGTTTCTGATCATCAAACACATTTGAATATTAGTCAAAGATAACACAAGTGAACACAAAATGCAGTTTTTAAATGAATGTTTTTATTATTTAGGGAGAAAAAAACCCTGTGTTAAAAAGTCATTGCCCCTGCACCTAATAACTGCTTGGGCACCCTTAGCAGCAATAACTGCAATCAAACGTTTGCCATAACTTGCAACAAGTCTTTTACACGCTCTGGAGGAATTTTGGCCCACTCATCTTTGCACAATTGTTGTCATTCAGCTTTATTTGTGGCTTTTCTAGCATGAAGCGCCTTCTTAAGGTCATGCCCCAGCATCTCCATGGGATTCAGGTCAGGACTTTGACTAGGCCACTCCGACGTCTTCATTTGGTTTTTCTTCACCCATTCAGAGGTGGATTTGCTGGTGTGTTTTGGGTCGTTGTCCTGCTGCAGCACCCAAGATGGCTTTAGCTTGAGTTGACCAACAGATGGCCGGACATTCTCCTTCAGGATTAAATGTCTTGGCAGTCATCATTTTGTGTTCAATGATGTTATCTTTGACTAATAGTTTACTCTTTTTTATGAGCACAAACATTTAAGTGTGACAAAAAGTCAGGAAGGGGGCAAATAGTTTTTCACACCACTGTATATGTATTTCTTCCACTTTTCTCTCATTTCATTCAAAACATTCCAACATAAAACATTCTACTACCACTTTCCTAAGGCTAGAGATTATTTGATTAGTTCTTGAATCTGAATCTTGCTGTTTGGATGACTAGAGTGATGGGTGAGGCTCTAGACCAGGGGTCGGCAACCCGCGGCTCTGGAGCATATCCCACACCAGTTTCTATACTTGCACAAACGGATGCTGAATGTTGGCGCCGCACAATCCATCACAGGAACGGGAGCGCTTGACAAAGTTGCACGAGTTGAGGGATTAGACTCGTCGTCTGGCTTCGGTCCGAATGTGGAGCGGGAGTGCGATGCGTTCCTTCCCATGCACATGCACACGGTTTTGCTTATAACATCTACATCAGTCAACATATGAGACATTTCCATCCAGAATGCTACCATATGTGTTGGCACATGCCTTCCAAGGTGCTTCATGTGTTCTAGAACGTCAAGGGTCAAAGGTTGGTGATGTTGAGGAACATTGAGATCAGTTCCTCTCTTCTTCCTCCAAACATGGCCGCAGTTAGCGATGCAACGGGAGCAAAAACAGCTTCTAATAATGTATTTCAGTCTTTACCATCACTAGCTGTGTTTCTCACGTAGGCTGGCAGCCGAGGTTCTGGTTCTGGTTCTGGGACAATCCTGCTCCTTTCAGTGGCAAATGATGTTGGATCCCAGTGGGGCACTACAGGTTTCTTTTCATACGTTTCAATATTCAGTCTGCATTTTTATCTGCAATTTCAAATGGACATAGTAAAGTACTGGTGAAATGTCACCTGTCAATCTCTAACATACTATAACTTTCCACTTTTTCTGCAAGTTGGCCCTCCACATGTAGAATTCAATTATATTACACGTAACACATGATTATTATTTTGCTTATAAAGACCTTTCATGCATTCAACATTTATACATTTCAAAATATTTCCACAGCACTTCAGTCCACTTCTTCCCCCAAACCACTCCTACATTCATTCTACATTTCAGCTTCCGGTCTTTAGCATAGACCTGTAAAGTCTACTGCATCAGCTGGTTGCTAAATGACCGTGTTTAAAGATCCTACCTCATGCACAGAGAAGGTCCGCATTGTTTGTGTTGCTGGAGCCGTCCTGGCACATTTTGTTCGAATGAAGCGAGAGAAGTGCATGCCTTTGTTGCCATGGCTGCGCTGACAATGAGAACAGAACAGTTCTGAAAATAAACTTCTGTTCCACATTCTTGTGTTTGTTAAAAACACACCAGGAGCGAGTGGAGCGTTAAACGCACGTTTGTGCTGCTCAGATGCCGTTTGTAAGCTGGAGACAGCAGCAGCAATGGTTAGTCATCGCCTGTACACGATGGCGGCTGCAAAAGTCGAGGTTGATTGTGGGGCTCGGTCTTCTCCTTGTGTGTGTCGGGGGGCCGGATGATGTCATTGTGTTGTGTTGCCCGGGCTCTTTCTGCCAGCACGAGCCCGCATCGGAGCGCCGTGTGTCACTGTGGGTACAGAGCATGTTCCATTAGTCACACTCAACTGAAACACTTTGTAATTATTGGCAGTCCAGGATGATTTTGTTGACTTTGTGAACGCGGCTCACCAGCACAGCTGAGATCATTGATGAGCCCAAATTACTGACGTCACCTGTTCATTAGCTGGTGAGAGAGGGTGCGTGTTTGACATCTCGCCTCCCCGCTGTTACCAACAAATGAGCAAAAACTTAATCTCCAAGCAAACAATTAGGCCGGCGATGACATGGAAGAAAACATCAGCTACGATGGAGAAGGCTTGTCCAGACTGGTTGTGTTACATTCCAGGAAATTGCCTTTATCATCACAATTAGGGCAAAACAGGCCATCATCCACAAAAAATAGAAATACAGTAAATAATACATATTAAAAGTAGCTAAAAAGCCTAGAATGCATGTAATGACACACACCCAATTCCCCCTATAAATCCTGTGGAGAAAATATCCCAAAATCGCTAACAATGCACCATTTCCATAATTTGGCCTGCATGTTAACCAACATTGTTATTATTATCCTTATTATCATTGTTACACCGAATAACTACCTTCCTGGTGTAGGGACACCTCGCCACACCACACCGGCTAGCAACCAGCTTCAACACACACACAAATACGACATAACACTGTATTACATGTTATCATGAGTGTAACTGTTACTACATTGTGTGCATTAACTGGCTACCTTTTTTTCGCTATTTTTCTTTAGAACTCACTGAAATAACACTGGACCAGCTCTACACCCTTGCAAGGGTACTTGAGGGTATGTGGGAGTTTGCCCAACCGGTCTACATGTGCTTTGTAGACCTGGAAAAGGCATTCGACCGTGTCCCTCGTGGTGTCCTGTGGGGGGTGCTCCGGGAGTACAGGATTGGTGGTCTGCTACTAAGTGCCATTCGGTCCTTGTACAATCGAAGCAGGAGCCTGGTTCGCATTGCCAGCAGTAAGTCGAGCTTGTTTCCGGTGAACGTTGGCCTCCGCCAAGGCTGCCCTTTGTCACCGATTCTGTTCATAATCTTCATGGACAGAATTTCTAGGCGCAGTCAAGGTGTTGAGGGAGTCCAGCTTGGTGACCTTAGGATCTCGTCTCTGCTATTTGCAGACGATGTGGTTCTTATGGCCTCATCAGGCTGTGACCTTCAGCGTTTACTGGAGCGGTTTGCAGCTGAGTGTGAAGCTTCTGGGATGAGACTCAGCACCTCCAAATCCGAGGTCATGGTTCTCAGTCGGAAACGGGTGGACTGTACCCTTTGGGTTGGGAGTGAGGTCTTGCCTCAGGTGGAGGAGTTCAAGTATTTCGGGTTCTTGTTAACGAGTGAGGGAAGGTTGGAGCGTGAGATCGACAGACGGATCGGTGCAGCGTCTGCAGTAATGCGGTCGCTGTACCGGACCGTCGTGGTGAAGAGAGAGCTGAGCCGGAAGGCAAAGCTCTCTGTTTACCGATGGATCTACGTTCCCACCCTCACCTATGGTCATGAGTTATGGGTCATGATCGAAAGAACGAGATCGTGGATACAAGCGGCGGAAATGAGTTTCCTCCGTAGGGTGGCTGGACTCCCCCTAAGAGATAGGGTGAGGAGCTCGGCCATCCGGGAGGAGCTCAGAGTAGAGCCGCTGCTCCTTCACATTGAGAGGAGCCAGTTGAGGTGTTTCGGGCATGCCCAGTCGGGAGAAGGCCCCCGGGAAGACCTAGAACACGCTGGAGGGACTATGTCTCCCAGCTGGCCTGGGAACGCCTTGGTGTCCTCCCGGTGGAGCTGGAAGAGGTCGCCGGGGACCGGGAAGTCTGGACTTCCTTACTGAAGCTGCTGCCCCCGCGACCCGGACCCAGATAAGCGTTGGAAAATGGATGGATGGATGAACTCACTGAAAAGAAGAAAGAGAAAGAAAAATGTGTGTTTCAGTTCTCATATAACGATTGTGGATAATGAAGGAAATTAATGAGTACTTTAATAGTCAGAAAATGCTTTTCATTCCAAAAAGAAATTACTATCCCAACAGTTTCCTGAAGAATCGAGTGCCTTGTTGATGTAAAAGAAAAAAGCCGCTCTTGTGAAGGCTGATCCTGATGTACATTCAAATGCACAGCTTTTAAAAACGGTGACCATTTTGGTATTTCAGATACAGTAGATCTCTGTTTTTCACAGGACCACCAGCAAACGGCGCAACACTATGATATTATAGCAATAGAATATCAATATTATAGATAATATTTGGAATAAGCCGTTTCTTGCAGAGAAGCAACAGGTTGTGCAATAAGTTTAAGCAATAAGTTTAAGGGCACAGCCTTTAAAAGGTAAAATGTTGTGGTGTCAGGTATTCACACTCTTGATGGCAAAGGCCATAAGGCTTTCTGTCTTTGAATGCGGTGCCATCGCTGCTTGAGGTCGGACGCAGGAAGAGTCGTTTGACACGTCTTCAAACATCCTGAAGGTTATGGAACAAAAAGCTTGCTCAGCCCAAATGAAGGTCTGTTACGGGTTCCAGAATCGGTCCAATAACCATCGCCATCTGCCAGAAAAGGCTTTTAGGAAGAAAAATGTATCCTGAAAGGCCTCATGTCCTTCAATGCTTGGAATTTACAGGTGAGCACAAACAGGGGACATTGAGAGAGGGGAGTTTTATTCGTATTCTATTAAGCTTGACGGTCCTGATGGTTACTGGCTTGACAAGGAGGGTCCGCCATTATGATCCCTCAAGTTGGCAGCTACTCCTTACTGACTCCTTTTTTCAACATTTTATCAATATATTTCTGTCTTAAACATATATTTGTCTTAAACTTTTGATAAGCTGACAAATCACCTATTTCACTTCAATGCTTGTTTGCAGACCGCGCGGTGGATTAGCGGGTAGCACATTGGCCTCACAGTCAGGAGGATCAGGGTTCAAATCTCCTTTGGGCATCTCTGTGTGGAGTTTGCATGTTCTCCCCGTGCATGCGTGGGTTTTCTCTGGGTACTCCGGTTTCCTCCCACATTCCAAAAAAAATGTGTGTTAGCTTAACCCCGGAGAACCCAAGACCTCTTTTATTTTTTTGGAAAATTATGAACTATGTATTAAATGACTGCTATAGGTTCACCGGACACCAAAATATCCACTTTTTCAATTTTAACCCTTTATTCCCTAATTTAGGATTGGGGCTAAGTTTGACCCGGCAGGTCCTGATGAAAAATTTTCAGCAGGCAAAATGCATGCCTAGCATGTCAACTCCTCCCATGGAGGCGTTGTACTCCTTGGTGATGTTCGGCTGATCAATGTTGGTGTACTCTTTTTTATTGGACTTGTCCCAGCGCCGAGCTTTTCCCAAAGGCTCTGGTTCAGCATCTGTTGGCATCAAAGTGACTGCTTTCATGTCTTGCGATTTCAAACAGACAATGTCGGTGTTGGACTCCATTCGATAATGAGAGGATCTAGGTCTTTGTTATCAGGTTGCACTGCAACCTGTGATTTGACAAAAGCCATGAAATGTACTTTCTCTGCAAGCGATTGGCATTCCTTCACCACACCAACTCCCCATTGACTCTTCCCTGTTTGTTCATTGCCACCACCTTTCCCCAATAAAAGCCCAAGACGTGCAGGAAGCCAATGACGCAGCAACGCACCCACACTTTCAATACCCACGAATGTGGCTTCCCTTTGATGTACTGCCGTACTGCCACCACATTTCCCTTCGTATGGCATTGTCACCTCATTAATGTTCCTGTTTTTGGCGAGGAGCTACAGTATCTTAGTCAGACATTGTCTCGGAAAGTAATCCAAAAATGGTCTGAGTTTCCATGGTCGATCCTTTTTACTTTCTCACTGGCCGTTTGGTGGTCTACAAAGTGGATGACAGAGAGCAGCAGGTTGAATCAGTTGCAATTCATTCCGTGGGCTATTGGCCCATATCGAACTTCACCATCCCTGCACTGACCTACTCCAGACATTTGAAGTAATCCCATCCTGAGATGCATTCCTATAACTTTTAATGTCTCCTTCACTGAAGCGTCTACACATTTCCCGTGCTTTTGAACAATGTGATGGCTGGTATACTCGACGATATTTTCCAACATATCAAGGGAAACAAAGCGTCGAAAGTAAACCAGTGGTGTGTCTGTCGTGGCATCCTGGAACGACTCAACCTGTTCACCTGGAAAGTTCATGTCAGGCAACTCAAAGCCTGTCTTTCGCCATCTAAGTTTTTGCGGCAGAATTCTGCTCCATGTGTGGGCTTGCAGTCTCGGCAAACATCTCATCTTCATCACTGGACAAGTCACTGGACGAGTCACTGTCTCGGGCAGGAAATCCACCAGCATCACTTTCATGGGGTTGAAACTTTTCATCAGAATCACAGTTGCTGTCCAATTCAGTGCCAAAGTCACAATCATCAGCTTCAAGTTTCTCCATTACTTGTGAATACAGTGTACTTTCTCTGGTGCTTTCCCCGTCCTGAAAAGGGAGCGGCCATACACCCTGAAAAGATGTGGGTATTTATTTGATCATGTACTACTGACGTAACTTAGTCAAATATATTATTCAAAATGAATTTACTGTATTTCAGGGCTTTAGCCAAGCATCAATTTTGACCCAACATTTTTAACCCATGGACCCAGAGGGTCATTTTTGGCCCAATGATTTTTGGGATAGCTCAGACTTGCTAATTTATCCAAAAATAATATAACACATACTTGTAGGCATTCTGCAAGCTTATACTAAATAGAATAACAAAAAATAAACAGTTTTACTAACCGCTGGTTTGCTGAGAAGACGATTTTGTTTGGGAAAGTTTCCAGCTCAAAAAAACATCATGTGGTCAACCATCTTGTCACGACCACTCTGGCTCATGTCAGGTCAATAATCATCCACTAGGTGTTTTTATGCAGGGGCCAGAAGTGGCACTCTGGGCTTTTAAAGTTCAAATAAATTTTGTTTTTTGTTTGTTTATTTTGGGTAGCAGCATTTAACAGCGAGCGAATTTGACCTCGTGGGTTCTCCTGGGTTAATTGGCGACTCTAAATTGTCCATTAGAATGTGAATGTTTGTTTGTCTATACGTAAAATACAGACACTTTTTTGGCCTGACTGTTGGGTATTTTGACATACAACTAACTGGTGCTTTGCGGATACACCGTAATTCCCGGTATATAGCCCGTTACTTTGAACCCTTTGGTTTCTACAGCGGTGAGACTAATTCTAATCTTGTGGCTTCTCTAGCACATCTCTCTACATTTATACTACTAATGGTTTCAATACGGGAAAACACTGTTCCTAACATAGTCCATAATAGGGAAAAACCACCCGGAATGTTGAGGCGTTCCTAACGTTTAGGTGCATTCCGCCCCTTACTGCACCGGAAGAAGACACGTTTGCACATACGCAGTGACCACCCGGTAGTCATAAGCTTCCATCACAGAGAATACACAAAGGAGTGGATTTGATGCTACCTTTAAGTTAAATGCAATAGATTTGAGGATAAGTGGCATAAAAGACGGAGGGACGACAACGGATTTGGCTGTCAAGACAAGGAAACTTGGCCGCTTCGCATAGGACTACTGTCAGGTGGAGGAGGACACCGAGAGCACACCGGGGGCGAGAGACCGACAACGTGTGTGATGAAGGAATTAGTACACTGTTCAGTCTTTAAATGGATGAGGAAGACTTTAGTGGTTTTAATTCCCAAGAGGACAGCAATGAATGACTTTTCTGGTAGGCTATTGCTTTCTTAACTTACATTCACTATGTGGCACAGGTTAGCTGGCTGTGTTGCGCCACTATCTGGCGCACACTGAAAAAAAAACAAAATAATCAAACTTACAGCTCTCACATCTGTAGCTGACCGATAGATACTTGGCAGAGATTCGTTTTAAGATGCCTGGCGAATCCTGCTTTATGTCATTGTATACATTATTGTTAAATAAGGCTCTCAAGTGCCATCAATATTCTACAGGATGATATCAGGACACTATTGGACGATAATGCTGCCTGGCGCACCACTCTGGAGGAAAAGAAAGAAGCAAAGAAGCCAAGGATAAAAGTATACTTGATGAGATGGATCAGAATTCACGAATGAGCAATGTGATCCTTGCAGGGCTCAGAGTTAGACCAGGTCAAAAGATAGGGAAGCTCATAACAGAGGAGAACCAGATGGAATGGATGTTCCTTCAACAAAGCAACAGATTGTCACATGCATGAAACAACACCACACCTGTCATCATCAAGTTCACCAACAGGGAATTCAAAACGGCACTCCTGAAACAGAGAAAGAACCTGGAAGGCACAAACGTCTACTTAAATGAGCATCTGACATTGCCAGGAAAGCACGAGACTTGAGGAAGCAGGGAAAGATACAAAGTACTTGGAGCACCAACGGCAAAATATACATCAAGCTACATGGAGGTCCAGGAGAAGCAGGAGTGTTGGTTGGCAAAGATATCAACGATCTGGATGCATACTAACCATCATATTATCATGACAACAACGCACAAAGGAAGAACCAGGCAGTTAGAACCAGTTCAACAACATGGACTTGGGGTTAAACATTGAAAGGGCCTTCTCAACAAGTATTAAAATGAGAAAACTAGAAACTCGTCTATCTACATTACAGCACTATTACGGTATCTACAGTATCTACACCAAGACAGTAGGATGTCCATATGGAAATCAACAGGGGAGAAGGGAAGGGTAGGAAAAAAACATTATTTGTACCTATCCATCCATTTGTATCTATCTAACGAAGCGAAATGTTGCTTGCTTATAAATTAACAGCAACATGGTGCTGGGTTAGCCTATACGCTGAGGAAAAACTGCACTGGCGCATAGATGGTGGCATTACTTGAAGATATATGTCACAGCCTGTTCGAAAAAGCATGTATTTGTTCTTTACAACGGTGTCCTCCGCCAAGTACATGCATGCACACGGGACTGGCTCATCAAGATGGGGGCCAGGAAAGTATGACCGTCAGCATGATTTAATTTTAAGTCGTGTAGAGAAGCCTTCAAATGCGAGGGAAATTGGAGCAAACAAGTGAGGGATATGATGCATTTTTTCACATTTGGTGCTAATAAATAGAAATGATGGATAAATTACTGTTAGAACAACATCATTGGGCCTGTGAACTTATATTAGTGGTGCATTTCTAACTAGTAAGACAGCAGAAGACCATGCGAAACTTTGAGTAGGATCACTGACCAAACTTAATGAAGCAGGAAAAAGAACAATTCAGTGATGGACCACGCGGTGCTTTTACGACGCATCCAAAGCGTGAGGCTCAGTTGAGCTGCTGTGGACGCAGCGTATGCTAAATAATGCACGTTTGTGCAGAGCGCGGCAACAAAGCAGGAGCAAACCAGAGATTTCACTGCTGGTTAAACATGCTCACTTATGTCAACCCGCCTCCTTGTGTGCTGTAAATATTTCAATGGCGGACCCTCGGCAGGCTCGCCAGCCTGGTTCCTGCGTCCTGGTTAATATTGCACGCGGTCTTGGAAGACGTCATGTACTGCTGTGTGTTTTTCTAATGTCTGGTTGAACGAAAGCATGACCGTAAAGCTGAAGGGGCCGCCACGCAACATGAGAACATGCTGCTTCTGTGTTTTTGAGTTTGGAAAAGTTAAAGCTCGGTGTGCTGTCTTCTTTGTTTACAGTTGCAAAAGCATTTCAGCAAGCATTTTTTGAAAGTGTATCTCGTCAAGGAGAAATACTATGGAAAGGAACTTAGGAACATATACCTTTGAGTAGTCACTGTACAGCTTGCATAGCACTGCGTTGTTATGCAGTCTGATTAGCCGATATTGATACATTTTTCAAATACACTCAATGTGTCTGTATATTTTAAAGTATTGTATTTCATATCGCAGCACAAAGAATACAGTACATTGAATCAATTTGGTAATGCAATAAATTCTTACTTTTAACAAATAAGTTAAGGAATTGATTCGAAACCCTGAAGTATATTGAAGTGTATTTACAAGGTCATAAACTCTTTGTCTATGTCTTTTATGA
This sequence comes from Oostethus manadensis, assembly GCA_024372805.1. NCBI lineage: Eukaryota > Metazoa > Chordata > Actinopteri > Syngnathiformes > Syngnathidae > Oostethus > Oostethus manadensis. Next base: position 1,828,965 of record QODF01000059.1, on the reverse strand, counting down.
CTTATTTTCCTATATTAGGTCTACTATACATAGATCGATAGATACTTTAATAATCTCCAAGACAATTCATGTTTCCAGCAGCTCTTTAAAAATGTCATACTAAACTTACATACATACATACAGTACATACATACAGTACATACATACATACATACATACATACATACATACAGTACATACATACAGTACATACATACATACATACATACATACATACAGTACATCCATACATACATACAGTACATACATACAGTACATACAGTACATACATACATACATACAAAATACAGTACATACATACATACATACATACATACATACAGTACATCCATACATACATATATACATATATACATACATACAGTACATACATACATATATACAAAATACAGTACATACATACATACATATATACATATATACATACATATATACATATATACATAAATACAGTACATACATACATACATATATACATACATACAGTACATACATACATACATAAAACAATCAAGGCAACGCAGGAGAGATAAGAAAATAAGAACATAGAATAGGAATAAATAAATACGGAACATACCAACTTCAAATACTGTATGTAGTGCAATAAAACATAATCAGGTAAAAAAGTCCAGTCCTGTATGTGTTTTTATTCCTCACCCTCTGTTGTGTTGAAAAGCCGCATGGCGCGGGTGAGGAATGATTTTCTCAGTCTGTCAGCAGAGCAGGACAGTGATAGTAATCTGCCACTGAAAGTGCTCTTCTGTTGGGAGAAGATGCTGTGCATTGGATGTTGCTGGTTGTCCATGATGGACTGGAGCCTCCTCGGTGTTCTTTTCTCAGCCACAGACGTCGGGTTGTCCAGCTCATTGCCAATGTCAGATCCCGCTTTCCTCACCAGCTTGTCCAGTCGTGTGGCGTCCTTCTTCTTCAGGCTGCTTCCCAGCACACTACCGCATACAGGAGGGCACCATCTACCACAGTTTGGTAGAAGATCTGTAGCAGGTTCTTGCATACATTGAAGAACGCCAGCCTTCTGAGGAAGTACAGACGACTCTGTTCTTTCCCACACAGAACATCCATGTTTGCAGTCCAGTCCAGTTTACCATCCAGATGCACTCCCAGGTGTTTGTAGGTGTGAACCACCTCTACACGTCACCTCTGCACCTTTGTGTCACCTTTTAATGAGAACATGTTCTGGGTGTTCTCCTAAAGTCCACCACCATTTCCCTGGTTTTGGTGGTGTTGAGGTGCATGTGCTTTGGGCACCAGTTTACAAAGTCCTGGATCAGTTTTCTGGACTCATCCTCATGTCCATTCCTGATGCGGCCCACAATGGCCGTGTTGTCCAAATACTTCTGTACATGGCAGAGCTCAGAGTTGTACTGAAAGCCGGACATTTACAGGGTAAACAGAACAGGAGAGAGCAAAGTGCCCTGCGGTGCTCCAATGCTCCTGGTCACACTCAGGTAGTCTGTGATCCACCAGGTATGATCCTTCTCACATCCATGTTAGTTTATGTAGTATTAGTATGTAGTATATGTATGTAGTATACTATTATGTAGTATAAATATGTAGTATTTAATATAAATACTACATATTTATGCTATGGGGGTGTTTTTTTATGTCTAGAGGGCTTTAATAATGTTAAACAACACACGTAGAAGGTTGTAAACCGGTTTTCTATGCTTCACATGACGTATTTTCTTTTATTATGTATGAAAAAGGATAATTATATGTATGATAATACGAGTGTAAAGGTGACTTGAGTGTTATTTCATATCTAGAGAGCTCTAATAATCTTAAAAAATGTTTTTAGAAGGTGATAAACAGGTTTTCTGTGCTGTAAGTACCAAAATATTCAATTTATAGATACAATTCACTTATCGTGGTTGGGTCTGTAACCAATTAACTGCAACAAACGAAGCATTGCATAAGTTTAATCGTCTTTCCTGCAGTCATTCATTATGGTGTCCCATTTTTGATTTTTGTTATACCATTGGGATATTTCCCTCCTCGCAAAGTCGGTCATTCAAAAGACCCTCAACAGTATTACAGTACTTCTGGAAGCTGACTGTTTCGTTGCATGACTGCAAAATACCATTTGTACCAATAGGCAATGGTCAGAACGCAGTATCACAGTAGTAGTCTAGTTTCCATGCATCCATCTTCTATGCCACTCATCCTCGCTGGGCTTGCGGGGGTATGCTGGAGCCTATCGCAGCTGACTTCGCTCGAGAGGCGAGCTACACCCTGAAAGTACTTTTCCACAAAGTAGGCTTCCCTATTTATAAAACAATACCTTTTTTAGTTAAAGCATAAAAAAACGGTTTCCAACCTTCTAAATTGGACTTTATTAGAACCATCTATACATGAAATAAAACCTTTATAGTCACTTTTACACCATTTATTTTTCAGTCTGCACGTGAGCATTGAGCTTTTGTTTTGTTCAAGCCGGAGAGCGTTAAAAGAAGTTTGCTTGGAGTTGGCGAGGAGGTGATGCCCGCTTTGGCAAGTCCAACTCCTCTCAGCACTCTGCTGCGTTGTGCTCTGCGTGGGCCGCCGCTGTATAAATAAAACTCTCTGAGCGAACCAGAGAGGAAGCGAAAGAAGAGCGGTGAGGGAGGAGAGGAAGGGAAGGACAAGGGGGACACACGGGAGAAGAAGGTAGCAGAGAAGGATGGAGTTTATCGCATTGATATGACGTCCAGAGAGAGAGTGCTGGCGGAGTAATTGCTCCATATATGGGAACAGTTTAGGATGAGAGGGAACAAGTAGGAGGGAGGAATGGATGTGAAGATGAACCCTTCAAACTGTGTGTGTGTGTGTGTGGTCATGAGGTGGCCTTCTCAGGCGCTACCATTGCTGTGAGTCACTGTTAGGATTAATGGCAATAAAAGGTAGCACGGCAGCTCAAACTGCAGATCTCTGATCAGTTCAACCACACGATATACTTCCTAGGTGTTCTGAACGGCGAAAGCATTGTAACGTCTAAAGCCAGGGTTCTATCAGATTTGGTGTGGCATCAAAGTTTAGTTTTAGTGCCGCTGGAGATGGGCAGCTGCACCATTCTGAAAAAAATGAGTTTCTTGATGCGAGTGTTTCCAGGAGGCTGGTGGGGAATGTTGCTCCAGGTAGTGAAGATACCAGGCATCCTGGAGGCTCATTTTTGTAAACTTCCCTTGCCACCCATCCCCCAAATGTTCTCAGTTGGGACCTGCAGCGTTGTCCTGTTCATTACCACACAGAAGAGGGTCTTTGGTCCTGAGGAATGCCCCCTGCGACACCCACACAGCCCTCTGCCGCTTGACGCCCCTGCACAACCCCAATCTCCATTGTTTCATGTAAAGATTATGATGGCGCCCCCTCCACTTGGCCATGTGGAAAACTCTCTGAGGTGGGATCTCTTGCCACGTACGTTGGAAGCCATCAGGACCACCAAGCTTGCATTTTTTTCTTAAACGTGCTTCCACTTTTCATTGTCCCATGTCTCTCTAGCTCAGCTCCCACCGAAACTGCCTTGCGTCTGCCGCTTGAACTTTTTGTTCTATAACCCATTCCATTACCAGAATGCAAGGGGAGGGGTGATCTTCTCCTGCTGTGAGGGGCGATGAAGGGCAGTCTCACATGCCTGACGGCCAAGGCTTGTTTGCATCAGGTGGTGAGCATGTGGAGGACTTGTTTTGTAGCCTCATTGCAAGGTAACAAATGACATCAGTAGATTGCAATATACGTTGTCATATATTTGTTTTTTTTTCACTGTGCTTTTCTTAAACGTATCCTTAAAATCACGTCTCGTTTCATTCTCGTAGACCCAGTCTCGCGTTTCATCCCACCTCATGAACTGAGGGTGACACCCATAATAAACACACACGCTAATACGAAGCATAGTTCCCTGACATTTGTTTTCATAGAGGCCCACCATCCCAGTGAAAAACACCTAAAGTTGCAGAAACCTTTCAGCTTGTTAGAGCCCAAGTGTCAATGAACCCCAAATCCCAGCACGCATTGCTTTACTACCGCTGCGTCCAAGCTGGAATGACGTCTGCACACAAACTCCCTCAAACGAAGAAAGGGCCTTCCGGTGTGGGACTTCCTCATAAAACAGCAATTCTATTTTCTTTTATTGCTTTCTAACCAGCAGATAAAACACGGCGCCTGCGCTCAGCAAGTCCTTGCTGACGACTGATCACTTCATCATAAAGTCAGTATGGCTGCCTGCACAAAATTCAGCCGTTAGTTGAGAAGGACTTCTAAGTTCCAATTCCGTTCTTGAATTTGAATTGTGATTGCAATTCAATTCTGATTGCAGGAAGTAGACTTGGAATTCCATAAAATTGCATCATCAGTGTGTATCTAACAATGAAGCTTTACGCTATATCTTTAAAACATGCATTTTCATTCATTCATTCATTCATTTTCTATACCGCTTATCCTCATTAGGGTCACGGGGATGCTGGAGCCTATCCCAGCAGACTTTGGGCGAGAGGCGGACACCCCGGACTGGTCGCCAGCCAATCGCAGGGCACATATAGACAAACATTCCCACTCTAATGGACAATTTAGAGCGGCCAATGAAGCTAACATGCATGTTTTTGGAATGTGGGAGGAAACCGGAGTACCCGGAGAAAACCCACACACGCACGGGGAGAACATGCAAACTCCACACAGAGATGCCCAACGGAGATTTGAACCCAGGTCTTCCAGATCTCCTGACTGTGTGGCCAATGTGCTAACCACTCAGCCACCGTGCGGCC
>QODF01000059.1:1801828-1822456 GCA_024372805.1 Oostethus manadensis | reverse complement strand
AGAGATGTTGATCCAAGCCAAATGAAAAACTACAGCAGTAGAAAGTCAGCCAGTAAAAAATCAGCCAAAAGAGATGAGGAGTCAGTGACCTCAACCTGGGAAAGCATTCCTGTTTTGGGGTCTGTCTCGTTGTTGCCCCTCTGATGCACCTGTTGTTGATTTCATGAACAAAAAAACAGCTGAAACGGATTAACAACCCCCTCTGCTACTTAACTGACCTGATTAATTTCCCAGAAGTCTGACTGATAGCTTGCTATACTCCTTTTTTTTGAGCAGTGTATATACTTGTACTGCTTTAAACCTTTGAAGTAGGAGTGCACGATAATTATATTATGATATGAAGAAATCATCACGTCTCGCCAATAGAAAAAGCTCACATGATTTATTTGATTCTTTTCCCTGTGGTGGTAACAGCCTGTCGTAACTTGCCCTGAGCTCACTTGTAAACAAACATTCACTCCCCGAGGAAGACATTTTGCGTACTACTTTTACCAAATGCTCCACAATGATGGGGAAAAAACCCATTGAGAAAACAAAAACCGGAAACGCCAACGCCGTGGCATTTGAAAAGTGCAAAAGGTTGGCCAGACTCCTTCGTGGCATCACAATGGCTGCTCACAGGGTGTGCCCAAATGCACCTTGCATCACTCTTGATAGCAGTGATGTGGTGGTAGGCGGTAGTAATGTCATGATATTTCCTCGGGCAAATCCGCAGGTACAGTTTAAATGTACTCCACGCCTTCTTACCTTCATACGCTGCAGTCAAATGTACATTTAAAAGTTATTGGTTTTTGATGCCATATTTGTCGTAATACTACTTACTACTACACAATATATTTGTAATTATTTGTGTTGTGTTTTTAAAGCTAGACGGTGCTAATACGGGTGCCAGATATTGCTCGTCACACGATCCCGTGACCCTCACTTTTAACCGCCTTTGTGTCCTACACCCCCACCCCCGTGTTGGAACCTTTTAAGGGATGCTGGGCTGGGTTGTACATCATATTTTCTTGAATAGTTTTCCGGGGGGTGGGGAGGAGCATGAAAAAGCCAAAGTTTCTAAAAGGCAGAGAGGGACAAGGGAAGGCTGCCGGTGACATCATGCTTTTAGAGCAGAGGCCGGCCCTCAGGCCAGCGCCGAACACACTCTGAACAGTCTTGTGTACTTCTCTTGGACTGAATTATTCAGCACTATCCTGATGGAGAGAGTCTGGCGGCGAGCGCTGGTGTGTGTGTGTGTGCGCGTACATGTGGGAATGCATTTGTCTAAAAGACTGTGAATACGACTTGTCTTATCTGCACAAAGTAGATGACGCTCCAGTTTTCCTCTCTTTGCCGGTCCACTTTTGAACAATGAGTCATCGGTTTTGGTCCATCTCAACACACACTTTTAGTGTCTCAAACAGTAGAGAGCTGGAGGAGTGTCATCCTCTGCACTCTCATAGCGACTGCCTAACATCCCCCCTCCGGATGCAGGCATGTGGGTTAACCAGTTAGCAGGCTGAAGCAATATTCCCAGTCCAACAACACTTTGTGAAGGGCTGCTGCGTGAGCCCAGGAGGAATCCATTCAACTTTGGAGCACATCTAGGAATTGACTTTGTCTTCTGGCTGTTGCAGTCTGCTTGCATCAGGAGCAATAGGAGCACAGCAGCATAGGCTGGGGCCTCTGAAGGATGCAGAACCCGAAATGAGACACGGCTACTGAGTGTGTCGCATCCTCCCGGGCTTGGATCGTCAGCAGCACAGCGGCTGATGTCCAGTAACCTTCTCCTCATTGAATGTCACACAAAGAGCAGCAGGTCCTTTTCCCTCATCAGCTTTTCAGCTCATCTTCATCCTCACATTGACTGTAACTGTATACTTTCCAGTGAAGTAGCAGCAGCTCTATCCCGGTGCCGGCGGAGCTCACTAATAAGAGGCAATTCATTCTTCTCTGCTCCCGCTCTCCATCGCCTCCTCTTTGGTCCTCATCGATCTCGCCGAGCTCTCTCCAGCCCCTCCGCTTCCCTCGACCCTCAGTCAGCCATACACATTGAAAAACTGCAAGTCAGACACAGTCGATTCCAAGATGTTGCTTCTCTCTGCCTTTAACTAGTCTGTTCCAAGGTCAAACTGCCACCAGCACAGAACCCTCATGAACTGTACAGACAATATCGTTGGGTGTGGAAATAAGGAAAACATCGCATAACTCCGAGAGCATCCTCGTTCGTTTCCTTGGCCATCCTTTCCAATCCCGGCGCTGGACCACGTGGCCCACATGACGCTTCCACGACACATCGATGGTGGTCAGTTGCCAGATGGCAGAAGATTCATTCGTCCCAAGCACACATCTCCATTCCATTCAACCACCCTTCTTAAGGATAGGATAGTTCAGCACGCATGTGGGCAGGTGTGTGCGTGCGTGTGTGTGTGTGTTTGTGGCGTCAAAGAGCAGATAAGTGAATCTATTTCCTCGGCTGATTAAAGGTAGGCCGCGTTCCCCATGGAACATTGTCAGGGTCATGTCAGATCAGCCGACTCTCGCTTGCATACGCGCAAAACACTTTTTCCATTGAATCTGTGGGGGTGGATGCTACGGTGTATGTGTGTGTGCTGCTAAGTGTCCGGCGGGGGGACTTGTGGCCAGATGCTAAAAGCCAGTGGCTATTAGACAGCAGAGATAATAGGCTACGGCTGCCATCACCTACTATACGCTATTAGCTGCAGCACAACACACACACATACTGTACATGGAGCAAATCTGTACCCTGGAACCTCTGAAGGCAAATGTTGGTACCATTTGAAAACCTAACGGCATTTTCAGGAAAACAAGCATCGGGGATGCCAAACGGCAATATAGTTGTTTTGTGTTTCATGTCCATAACTTGCAACGTGTTTACAGTCATCATTTTGCAGCTTCACTCTAGCATGGTTTTTAAAACATATATTAATTTATTATTGCTGTTTTATGGTTGAATATGTACGTTTATTATTCAAAAATATGCATATTCAAGCCGCATTTTGCATATTTTTACACATTTTAGGCATAAAAAGAGCTAAAATGCAAATATACGGCATGCAGAAGATGCCTCCAGAGTCCCATGGGCCAAAACGGCCTGATAGGACTCTTTCTTCAGCTTGACGGCATCCCTCACCACTGGTGTCCACCAACGGGTTCTGGAATTACCGCCACGACAGGCACCGACCACCTTACGGCCACAGCTCCGATCGGCCGCATCGACAATGGAGGCACGAAACATCGCCTACTCGGACTCAATGTCCGCTGCCTCCTTCGGAACTTGGTCAAAGATCTCCTGTAGGTGGGAGTTGAAACTACTTCTGACAGGGGACTCTGCCAGACGTTCCCAGCAGACCCTCACAATGCGTTTGGGTTTGCCAGGTCTGACCGCCATCTTCCCCCACCATCGGAACCAACTCACCACCAGGTGGTGATCAGTTGACAGCTTCGCCCCTCTCCTCACCTGAGTGTCCAAAACATGTGGTCGCAAGTTCCACGACACAACCACAAAGTCAATCATCGAACTGCGGTCCAGGGTGTCCTGGTGCCGAATGCACATGTGGACACCCTTATGCTTGAACATGGTGTTTGTTATAGAAAATCTGTGACGAGCACAGAAGTCCAATAACAAGACACTGCCCGGGTTAAGATTAGGGGGGCCATTCCTCCCAATCACACCTCTCCAGGTCTCACTGTCGCCGCCAACATGAGCATTGAAGTCACCCAGCAGAACAAGGGACTTCCCAGAGGGAGCACTCTCTAGTACTTCCTCTAAGGACTCCAAAAAGGGCGGGTATTCTGAACTGCTGTTTGGCGCATAAGCACAAACAACAGTCAGGACCCGTCCCCCCACCCAAAGGCGTAGGAAAACTACCCTCTCGTTTACTGGGTTAAACTCCAACGTGCAGGCTTGGAGCCGGGGGGCAACAAGAATTGCCACCCCAGCCTGTCGCCTCTCATTGCTGCCAACACCACAGTGGAATGAAGTCCAGCCTAGTTCCAGAGCCCTTGCTGTGCGTTGAGGTGAGTCCGACTATATCTAGCCGGAATTTCTCCACCTCACGCACACACTCAGGCTCCTTCTATGCCAGAAAGGTGACATTCCACGTACCGACAACTAGCTTCTGTAGCCGGAGATCGGACCGCCAAGGCCTCCGCCTCCGGCCACCACCCAGCTCTCTTAGCACCCGACCCCTTTGGCCCCTCCTACGAGGTCCTTCCCCTAGGACCTGTTTGTCATGGGTGGCCCTACCAGTGGCTTGACAGCCCCGACAACTTAGCTCCTAGGATCTTTGGGACACGCAAACTCCTCCACCACGATAAGGTGGTGGCTCAGGGAAGAGTACAGCCATCCTGACAAGGAATTATTCAGCCCACATTACAATACATTTAGGGTTGGACTAATCATCTGACCTGGTTATAGATCAATTTGTGGTGTGATTTATAATATATGACACTCTTCAATGTGTTAGTTTAATGACGGTCCTTAGTAACAACCAGCGGTTAGAGCGGCACCTCCCATGTGAGCTCACGGCAACATGACATAGCAGTCCGGGCACAGCGAGAAAAATCTCTAGCAACGAGAAACTAACTTCACTATCTTCACCACAGTACACTGCGGACATGTCTACACGGTGATGTTACGTGTTCGTCATCATCCGTTTGCGGGGATCGAGCAACAGCCAACTTTCCTCATCTACCGTGTTGGAGTGTGGCCCAGATTTACGGCAACAAGTTTGTCCCGATCTCGTGGTGGAAGCTGGTCTTTTTCCGATCTTCAAAATGCAGCGGATCGACAGCCGATCCCGATCCAGATGATCGGATCATCCCTACATTTATCTGTAATTTCTGCACACCTGGAGGTGAGAAGGACAAAAGAAACTGATTCGACCAACTGTACCTGTTGATTTGTCCTAATCAATATATCATGATGCTAGTACTACCACATCACTACTATCAGGAGAACCAGAGTATTTGGGGTGACCCAGCAAAGTGCACTATATTCGGACACATGCATCGCGCAGCCGTTGTGCCGCTACGGAGGTCAGGAGGACCGGTGTAAAGAGAGGGACTCATCACCTGGCGTGACCCAGCAAGGTGCACTGTATTCAGGCACACCCTCCGTGCAGCCGGTGTGATGCCATGGAGGTCTCTGGCAAACCTTTCAAACTTCTTTGCTGCCGTTTCAGGTGGCTGACTGGTCTCTTGTGTGCTCAATCATAATTTTTTCCCCCTCATTCCCGAGCATTTGGGGGAAGGCGAAATGTTTCCTCGGAAAGTGAATGTTTGTTTATAAGTGACAACAGGCCTTTAACATCACGGGCAGAAGAAAAAAGGAGCGCTTCATTTGCTCACCCACACAATATGGGTAATCTCACCACATGGGAGCGTTTTTTTTAAATGATAGGTTATCGGAGCTATTTTTAATGTTATTGAATTTGCCTGTGTGACGTCATAATTATATCGGCCCAATAATTATTGTGCACCGCTAAGGTAGTATTGTACACTGGTCACCCGGTGTCAGTAGTGTTACTATAATGTTGGGTGAGACACACAAGCACCAGACTTGACGCGAGAACAATAGGCTTTTATTGCTTCTATTGTAACCCATGCCAAGATAAAACTGAACTCTGAAACCCCGATGTCACTTCCTGGACGCCCACCCCATCCCAAGCTTATCCCAAGTCTTATTTTTTGTATCAGGTTTGCTATATGGGGTAAAACTAGGGTGACTATAAGGGCACGTTTTGTGTCTAGAGGGCTCTAATAATGTTAAAAACAGGTTTTCTATGCTTTAACAAAAATATTCCATTCAGAAATTACCGGCAAAATCCATTTACTTGGTGGAAATCCTACTATCACGGTTGGAGTCTGGAACCAGACAACCGCCGTGAACAGGCATGAGCATATACGCACATACGCAGTACTTTTGAGGCCAAACACACAAGTTTGGGCAAAAAAGGCTACACAAGTGCAAAAAGACAACATGCAGCTTGATGTTAGCTATAAGAAGGTTGCCTTATATCCGTGCAGATCATTATCCCGGTCCATGTAAAGTAATAGAAAGATTCATTGTACATTTTCCGGACAAACGTGCAGCCCTAATACTGTTATTTTCAGCATCGTGATCCTGGATTTCGGACTAAACCCAATGATTAGGCCAATGGATTTTCAAAACAATATGAAAAGAAATATTTACCAGTGTATTTGCAGTGGATCTCTGTCCCGGCCGGCGATCCTGGTCGGGCACCCGCGGCACATGGCCGGCCACAGATCATCCAGGATGGGCTGACTCAGCGCCTGCTGCCATTTTGACACCCAGCCTAAGGTTGCTAAAGTCCAACAGAGTCATCATCAGTGGGCAGTGAGTGAAGGAGAGGGTTTTTTCCCTTTTTTTAACCCAAAGGCTCTCGTGCTATAAAAATCCAACTGGCAATTCTTTGATTTGCCAGCAAGGGCTGCCAGAGGAGCGGGGAGGCGGGAATCTACGGCATCCCAGGATGTTTTAAGTTCCTTCTGCTGGGGGTGTAATGTTGCTGGAAAAGAGTCGGCTGCGTCATTTATCTCCTGCAGGGCGACAGAATACCGTTAGCGTCTCTTTCTCTTTGAAGCGCAATAAGTCAAAAGGTTATTATTACTCAAACGGCACACACATCTCATTTTTATCTGCGCCAATATATGCAGTGTCTGCGTGTGTGTGAGAGTATGTCACACACTTCAGCTCCAATAAAGACAGCAGCGCCTTCCAGGACTCCGTAATCTCCTCTGAACAGGTGCTGTGGACGCAAGCCCGGCCCGTTTGACATCTTCCCTGTCAGGACACGCGAGCGGGGGGCAAGAGTGGACCTCGCACACGTCACGCTGTGGCACTGGAGCCGTGTATTGTTTTCTTCTATCAGCCCATCGGCAAAGAATGATAGTATTGGGGGGTAACTGCTCTATGTAGAGGGGTGTCTGCTTCTAACTGGTTCCAGCTCGTGTCAGCAGTCTAGGGTGTGTGTGTGCGTGTGTGTGTCTTTTAAGTGAAGCAACAAGCAGATAAGGTTGTTAAGCTACCTGTCTGCACAACATTCAAGCAATATATACAGTATGACAGTATACATATGTATATACAGTATATATATACTGTATACATGTTACACCGTATACATATATACTATACATATACACAGTATACAAATATACGTATATATACAGTACACACACACATATATATATTTCTCTATATATTTTTAACATATACAGTATTTCTACTTGGGGGGTAGAGATTGAGCAGGTTAAAGACCAGATCAGGGCTTTTGGTCTCCAAAAGGTTGGTGACCACGGATCTACATTTATGTGTTTTGCACATTCTTTCATTTGTTTTTTGTTTGTCTTGCTGCCTAATTGTAATTTCAAGATGTGCCAATACACCCGGGAATAATCTTGCCGTATCTTGTACTGAGCAGCCAGACCCTTTCCTCTGTTTGAAATTTTTGTTCGACTTGTGAGGCAGATTTTTCCAGAAAATGTTTGCTTGAAGGCCAAATTTGAACACAAGGTGATTATATTCAGTGCGAGTTACATGGTTGAATCCGCCACTACTTTCCCTGTGGCGGTCAAACTGGCTGCAAATGCTGGCTGACATGGTGACAGCAAAGAAACATGTGAGGTTGTGATGATGGACGGCTGCGTGTGGCCGCAGGTAGAGAGACGTCTGCACCCGCCGTGGGGTTTGGGGAGTTTTCTGGCCTTAATGGAGGTAAAGCTGCCATTCAGTAGCAGTTTTTCACCACCACCAGTTCTCGGCACCCGCTGGCCGGCGGGAAAGGGAAATGAAAGTGGTAATAAGAGAAGGTCAAGTCGGGCTGCTCGCATGCAGATTTCTTACATAAATAATTTGAATTCCACTTTCTGTTTGAATTTCATTAGCCGACCTGCCTGGCCGCCTCAAAATAGTCAAATCCTCGCGGCCTGTTTTTTTTCTTGTCTAGACGATTCGTTTCTGTCTGCCGCGGCTACCCTTGAGTCTTGTGGGTGAAAAAGCTTTTAGTCTGACGCAAGTGCAATGTTCCACTCGCCCTTGATGGTCGGGGTGGGGGCACCCGGGGCGGCCTGTCGAACACACGGGTATCGGAGATAGATTAGTAGATCACCACATCGCCACATCACCGCTGCATGAGAACCAGAGTCTAGAGCGGCGGGAAGGACCTGCTGTGGCCCAGCAGAGGGAACTACATCCGGACACATTCTCCCACCAGCTGCTTTGCCACTACGGAGGGCAGGAGAACCAGAGACTTAGAGGGAAATACCGTGTTTTTCAGCCGATACTGTAATCCCTCTGTATGTTGCACTTCAAACTCCACAGCTTCTCTCTATAACAGTTAATTATAAAATATATTCATTGATAGTTTTTCTGTGGTTGACACTGACCCCCATTATTAGTAAATAGTAAATTGTTTGTATTGTTGGCCGAAATGAAGCATTTTCAAGCATAAAAATGGCAAAATGAAGTAAAAGACACATTCAAAGGTGATGTGATTTGTGGCATTCTACACTGGTAAGGTGTTAGCAATGCTAGCCATTTTCATTGTCACTGCAGGGAGCACTTTACAGAACAGGAAGTAAAAAAGGCTGCTCACGTGTGTGCGCCTGTATTAGGTCCCACTTTTTCTTGTTATGTTTACACTAACGGTTAATAGAAGTGTAAAGGTAACTATAGGGGTGTTATTTAATGTCTAAAGGGCTCTAAAATGTTAAAAAGGTGGTAAACTGGTTTTCTATGCTCTACCAAAACATTCCATTTCTAAGTTAGGAATCCTACTTTGTAGAAATATGCTGACTTATTATTAAAGAGGGACAACCTCTCGCCAGTTATCGCCTGCTTCCAATTTTTTTGTGCTTTAGCTCTTTTTTCGCCCCGGCTGTGGACAATATTGGGTGTATATACATATAAATGTTTGCATAGAACATTTCCAGGTCGCATCGGAAGAGAACACGTTTCCAAGCATGCGGTTGTGCAAGTCCTCCGTTCACTGTTTGTGCGTACTTCATGCTGTCGATGAAGCCGGGGGCCCGGGGAGCGGCAGCCTGTTAAATACTACAGTAGAGCAGCAGCTTAGGGACCAACCTGGTGTTAAATAGTAAATACATCTTTGCCCTGCAGCTAAAGCCTCTAATCACAAACGTACTGGAAGTCCTGTCAGTCTGACTGTGGCCTTCAGGGCCTGGTTCCAGTGAGCAACCACAGCACAAGGTACACGATTCCTTTTTTACAGTGTTTGATGGCGTAACTATGGGGGCTGCCAACTGTGAAGTGTAATTCCTTGGCCTCTTTAAAGTAAGCATGAAATAAAAAGTTTTTTTTCTGCATAATCTGCGTCCTGCAAAGCCACATCTTTGTCTTCCAGTCTTTTTTTCTTCTGCTTCCATTGTCAGTGGTAATTCTTTGTTAGAGGAAGGATACAAAACAGGGTTTGTTCAGGTTTGCGGAACATCTGCTGGGCATTTAGGGAGAATTAGCAAGGGAATGGAAACGTGTGGTGTTAACCAGCGGAACTCTTTAACAGGCTCTTGTTTAATGTGCTTATCTTTGATCCACGCAACGTACTACTCAGCATTGTTACATGAATCCTAGGTATCCTAGTTTCAAGTGCAACACATTAGCACAGTCTACATGGCTCCCGCGATTAGCAACATGGCCTTTGACTTTGCGTGCATTGTTGTCTTTTCTCGGGGCATAAAATTCACGATAACATATGCGCATATGTGGCTCTTTTGGGGGCACTTTCCGTCTCTCAGGCTGTTTGGGCAAAACTACACTAGTGTTGTGGTCATACATGGGTTAGGGTCTGTGGTTATGTTACTGTTGCTTTAAGGTGTGGCCGTTAAGTGTAACAAGTATCATAAAAGGTTAGTGAAGAAAAGACTTTGAGCATTCGACTTGTTGTGGTTATTTTTTACTGCGCAGACAGAATAACTACTTAGCCCAACGGCTCCCAACCTTTTCTGATGCGCCCCTCTCTTGGAGATCAAATGATTTCCAGCGCCTTCCATCCCTGCTACCCAATCATGGTAGTGGTCCCCCACACCATCATAATGCCGGCCCCAGTTTGAAAACCACTTACTTAGCCTAATCCATCCATCCATTTTCCTCCGCTTATCCGGGTCCGGGTTGCGGGGGCAGCATTTTCAGTAGGGAAGTCCAGACTTCCCGGTCCCCGGCGACCTCTTCCAGCTCCACCGGGAGGACACCAAGGCATTCCCAGGCCAGCTGTGAGACATAGTCCCTCCAGCGTGTCCTAGGTCTTCCCGGGGGCCTTCTTCCGACTGGGCATGCCCGAAACACCTCACCGGGGAGGCGCCCGGGAGGCATCCGGACTAGATGCCCGAGCCACCTCAGCTGACTCCTTTCAATGTGAAGGAGCAACGGCTTTATTCTGAGCTCCTCCCGGATGGCCGAGCTCCTCACCCTATCTCTTAGGGTGAGTCCAGCCACCCTACGGAGGAAACTCATTTCCGCCGCTTGTATCCGCCATCTCATTCTTTCGGTCATGACCCATAACTCATGACCATAGGTGAGCGTGGGAACGTAGATCAATCGTAGCCTAATCCAGTGGTTTTGGATTAGGGGGATGCATCCCCTGGGGTGGGGGGTGGCGTTTTGTTGTTGGTGGTGGTGGGGAGGGGGGGGCTACCACGAACACTTTTTACTATTACGATATTTTTCGGGCGAGGGGGCGCTAAAAAACAGTTTGGGAACCACTGGCCTAATCACACCTTTGCTTATCTTGATGGGAGGTGTTTGTCATGCAAAGAAAATGTCACCTCGAGCTCAAACTCTTTCAGTATGATTGATGTTTCTTTCTACACAGTAGACCTCGGAGGACTTTGCAAGTTTTTCGTGTGACGTTGGACACAATAAAAGGTCCCAACAAAATGTGTAGAGGAATATTGCGGAATAGGAGAGCTTTAGACAGATTTGTAAACAATGTTGAAAGAGGCCTTTTGTGTACACAGAGAAAGCTTTACATCTTTGAGTGCAGCTCATGAAAGATGGGGACAAAACCGAAGGGTTGGGAAATGGTGCTCCTGCTAAGACGCATGCTGCTGTGAAGCCATCCAAACACTTGGAGGATGTTCCCCATGCCTCGTTTGCTTCGTAGGTATGAGCATGTGGAATGCCATGCAGTGCCTATATCTTGTGAACCTTCTGTGTTCGAAATGCATACACAAGTCGCGTCCCTGCTGACCACCTCCATCTTCTCCTCCTGCCCCACACCATGCATGTTACTCAGCCTCATGTTGGCTCAGCACCCCCCTCCGTCTACTTAGCAGCACACAGCATGATGTCTTCCTCCCGCCACAAGCAAAAATGTGCCATGTGCTGCTAATTAACCTGAATGTGTAGATCTGAGTGCGCCGCTTCATCTCGTCCCAGCTCTGACGGCTGTAAACAAAAATGAAATTTGACATCAAATCGCATGTGTCGGTGCGAGTTTGCGACGGGCCGAGAGAGTAAGTGCGATACTGTCTTAGCTCGGCGTGCTGCTCTATTATTCATGTTCTATGCTGGCCCGTGAGTAAAGCTCTATTGGGATGTGTGTGTGTGTGTGTGTGTGTGCAAGCACGTGGGTGGAATGCTAAAATGTACGCTAAGTTCACTGAATGTGTATAATTAATGCACAAGGTCGTCAGTAAATCTCGAGGTAACACACATATGATGTGTGTGCACGTGCACGGACTATAATTCATACATGAGCTTCTTGGTGGACTTGTGGGATTTGATGAGAAGATGCAGGTCTTGTGTCAACGTCTCTTTTTTTGTCCTTTATAATTCAATATCATCTCTCTCGTCATCATTTCTGTAAAAAAAACTTGCTGCTTGTTTGCCTCCTTTCATTTCTTTCACTTTCTTCCTTTCCCTTACTTTTTGTGCCTTTCTTTTTTCCTCCGCCTTTTCCTTTACTTTTCCTCCACTATCTTTGTCTTTCTTTCTTCGTCGTTTTCATTCCTCTCCTCTTTCTTTTCTTTTACTTGGTCTCCTTTCACTAGTCCTTCCTTTCCCTTCTCTTACTCACTAAGTTTTGCTTTGCTTTTTTTTTGCTTTCTTTCCTTCTGGCTGTTTTTTCTTTGGCCTTCCCTATTTTCCTTTTCCATCTCCTCTCCTACCCCTACGTTTTTTTTTACTTTTCACTTTATTGTTTTTCATCCTTTATTACATTTGGCTCATACACTTCTCAAAAAGGTTAGAGGAAGACTTTTTAATCCGAGTATAGTAACCTGTCAGTCAATATCAGTCTGGGATATTGATGTGGTCAGTTAGGTAGCAGAGGGGGTTGTTCATCAGTTCCAGCTGCTTTGTTGTTCATGAAATCAACAACAGGAGCATCAGAGGGGCAACAACGAGACAGACCCCAAAACAGGAATGCTCTTCCAGGTTGAGGCCACTGACTCCTCATCTCTTTTGGCTGATTTTTTACTGGCTGACTTTCTACTGCTGTAGTTTTTCATTTGGCTTGGATCTCTGTTGATAGCATGGTGCGCTACCTGGACGCTACAGAGGTTGCACAAGTAGTCCAACTCCTCCAGGATGGCACAGCGATACGTACCGTTGCAAGAAGGTTTGCTGTTCTCCCGGCACTGCCTCAAGAGCATGGAGGAGATTTCAGGGGAGAGGTAGTTACTCCAGGAGAGCTGGACAGGGCCGTAGAAGGTCCTTAAACCCTCAGCAGGATCGGTATCTGCTCCTTTGTGCAAGGAGGAACAGGATGAGCACTGCAAGAGCCCAGCAGGCCACTGGTGTGAATGTTTCTGACCAAACAATCAGAAACAGGCTCCATGAGGGTGGCCTGAGGGTCTGGCCCTGTGCTCACTGCCCAGCACCGTAGTGCTCGATTGGCATTTGCCATGGACCACCAGAATTGGCAGCTATGCCACTGGCGCCCTGTGCTCTTCCCCGATGAGAGCAGGTTCAACCGGAGGTGTTTCCAAATGAATTGTGGTCCTGGTACGTAAATAATAAGCTCTCTCTCTCTCTATCTGTGAGCCAAAATAGGCAAAGAAAAGTGCGTCTTGAACGGAAGAAATAACGCCAAAGCCTGGAAGATGGCTTTCTCAACAAGATCAAAGTTATTTATCTTGTCATTTGAGTTTGGTTTTGGAAGAAGAGAGAAGTTACTGGCTCACTGCAGGTATTTTTTTGTCGTTTGCACTGTGGTGCCTCTGCATGGAGTGTCCCAACGAACACTTTTGTTTTTAGATTGCTATGAACTGCTCGCTAAAAGTGAACCTAGGAGCAGCTAGTTACCTGCAGGGCCAATGAGAGCTATTTGGTGCCCTAGCGAATGCAAGGCCCTTGACACTAGCATTAAAGCTATCGTGCGAACATTATAGTATCATATAGTATCATTATCTTATTTAGTAGCAAAACGATGACAGGAGCAACCCCAAATTTAAAGCACTAAATGAATACAGAACCACCATCCATCTGGAGTTAGTTTTTCAGACCGGTTGTGTACCACAAATATGCACATTAGCACTCAAGAGCATCACCAGCGCTTACTTTTTTACATTCCCACATAGTGTCAGCATTTGGGAGCAAATATGAGTTGAAAGAAAAAGGGTAAAAATACAGTATAGTAGTTTATCTGTGCAGCGTGTGAGAACGAAGAAGGTGCGTTCAAGGATCACCAAACAGTGGAACAAATTGCCGCTTGTATTAAACATGTAAAACATAAAAAAAGCTGGAAGATTTCTAACTGTATCTTATTTTTGAATAGAATAATACCCCATATTTCCAATTTTCAGTTCTGTTTACTTAAAATTTGATGTAGTTACCATAACTGTAACTTAATTTCAATGAATACAGTACATTACATACTAAACTTAACACTATTTTTTTTTAATTCAAATTTTTAACAATGGAATTGGGAACTTTTCGGTGGAAGATAACCATGGGGAGGGTAGCTTTTTCTTTTTTTTCTCCGGTTTTATGATGGTTGGTATCCTTTGCTTTGGTGCATTAGCGCCCCAGGGGAGGGCAGCTTGTATGGTGGTATTGTCCATTCATATGTGGATTCATATTCATATATTCATATAGGTGGTAGTGTAATGGTTTGGGCTTGTTTTGCTGCTTCAGGACCTGGAAGGCTTGCTGGGATAGATGGAAGCATGAATTCTACTGTCTAGCAAAAAATCCTGAAGGAGAATGTCCGGCCATCTGTTGGTCAACTCAAGCTAAAGCCATCTTGGGTGCTGCAGCAGGACAAGGACCCAAAACACACCAGCAAATCCACCTCTGAATGGCTGAAGAAAAACCAAATGAAGACGTCGGAGTGGCCTAGTCAAAGTCCTGACCTGAATCCCATGGAGATGCTGTGGCATGACCTTAAGAAGGCGCTTCATGCTAGAAAAGCCTCAAATAAAGCTGAATGACAACAATTGTGCAAAGATGAGGGGGCCAAAATTCCTCCAGAGCGTGTAAAAGACTTGTTGCAAGTTATGGCAAACGTTTGATTGCAGTTATTGCTGCTAAGGCTGCCCAAGCAGTTATTAGGTGCAGGGGCAATGACTTTTTTACACTGGGCTATGTGGGTTTGGATGTTTTTCTCCCTAAATAATAAAAACATTCATTTAAACTTAACTGTATTTTGTGTTTACTTGTGTTATCTTTGACACTTTGTTGTCCGTAAATGGCTGAATGACCTCTTCTCCGGTAGATGAATGGGTCGTTGTGGTCTGCATGAGTGGCCAGCCAGAAGTCCTGTCCATACGACTTTATTCTCTGGGTTTGGGTATACAGCCCATGAATAAAGGATGTGTGATATACAGTATCAACTATGAGCGTTAAGACATTGACTATTTAGCAGTACGCCGATGTCACTCCTTCTTGACCTCCCAGACAGTGCAGTCAGTAGGTTTGCTGTGGTTCTGTTGTTGTGTGTCACATATGGGTTCACTTGTGTTTGTTTGGCACCACTGGTAGGGTATTTGCCTGGATCGCTGCAGGTGATCTTACTTAAAGCTTTAAAAGGTTGTCTCTGATTACTGCGAGTCATGTTGCCAGCTTGTATGTGGAAAGTTTATATCAAACACTTTGGCCGCATTCCAATGCCTGGCGGGCCGGATGTGGCCCTAGGGCCAATGTTTGCCTGTCCCCCCTGTTTTTGAGCACTGTTAAATTTCCTTACTCAACCCTTTCCATAATTTGATTCCACATACCGAAGTACGTAAGGTTTTTAGTGTTGTTTTTGCACATGGGTGTTTTTTCCCTGAGGTCAGATTTGTCCTGTCTTGTTGGGAAAAATTGTGTGCCATTCTTGTAAAAAATGTACTAGATCAGCAAATTTGAATAAATGTGAATTTTGAAAGAGTGGATTTGTATGTTCTCTATACACCGCATTATGCTGACTGATCTTTTTTGCAGTCGAGTGAAGTGTACTTTTGTATTCTTATTCCACACAATAAGTTAGATTTGCTAACAGCAGAGAACAATAATGAGTATGGAGTAATTTTTGGAGAAGGATGTATTTTTGTATGTGATGTTTCCAGCTCATTTTGTCATCAAGTGATTCTGAGAAATGCATGTTCACTCGCACTTTCCATTTCCTCACCGTCAATTTGTATTTTTGCGTAAGTATCTTTTCCGCTGTAGTTTGACTTAGGTTCAGGGATAATCAAAGGTTTTTATCAAACCATAATTATTTCCCCAGAGATTTTTCTTATCAGCTCCTGACCAGGCAAAAAGCGGTGGTATCATCTGCAAAATATTGCTTGCTTTAGGTATTAATTACTTTCTGGATGTCATTAATGTGTAGGATAAACCGTTTTGGTCCCAGTATTGACCCTTGTGGTACACTACATTTTTTAAACTTAGATGAAAATTTAGATTTAATGTAGGTGTGTATTCTCTTAGCTTCACATCACAAAATTTTTTATCCAATCCAGAAACGCGATCTACAGCATTGGCCATTTCCTCGGTAATTTCGATGAATGCCATGGAAGTAGAAAATCATAATCCTGGCTTTTGATGTATACTTTTTATCCAGGACACATTTCTATACCAAATCTATTGAAATTGCTATTTTGTTCATTGTCCTCTTGAAATTAGAAACAAATATTATTTCCCACGTTTTTGTACTACTATGGGGGCCACATTAAAAACAAAAACAAAACAAAAAGTAAGCTTTTGAGATTCAGAAAAACAGTGCAGTTGGCCACAACCGGGTTAGCTACTCTCTAGGACCCCCTCCACGTACGGGTCCCCGTTTTATAGCGGTCTGAGGCAAATCCTATGAACCGACGTTACAGCTTATATCCCCGTAAAGTTAAGTTTTTACTCTCGTAAAATGACAATCTTTTCTCGTAATTATACGACCTTAGTGTTGTGAATTTACGACTTAATTCTCAAAATCTTGATGATTATAATACTACATTTAACAGGCATTGCCCGAGACAGCTATAAACACCGGGGCCTTGTGTGACTTTTGGCCTGGATCAAAGGTTTTCTTCTTGTAAAAGTACGACTTTAATTCTTGCAATATTATGACTTGAAATTTTGGAAAATTATGACTTGAAATCTTGTAATATTACGACTTTTATCTTGTAATATTACGACTTTAAATCTCGTAATATTACGACTTTAAATCTCGTAATATTACACCTTTAAGTCTCGTAATATCACAGCTTTTAATATCGAAATCTTAACTTGTTGTTTTTTTTAATGTGACCCTATTACGCCGTCGTAGTATTACTCATCCAATAAAGTGTATGTTTGTGTCTTAGTAAAAAAATGTTTTCCCATACAACTTATTGTTTGACTAAATAAATCAGGTAACAAAAAGAGGCCTGACGTTTTAGACTCACTTTAAGTGTTTTCAGCAACCAATAAACCGTTTTGCGATGTTCTCAGTTCCGCCGGTTGTTGAAATAAGTTAAATAAATCCTTAAATAAATCAAACATTTTTATTTGTCATAATTTAACAAATAAATTGCAGATGCAGCAGCAGCATGACAAAGCGGGAGCAGAGTTTAAAATCCATCCCGCTATTTAAATAAGCCAACTTCAACAAATCCTAGTGGAGAGGCTGAAATCCACAACATGTTTTCCGGTCATGGAAAAACACAGAACACAACAGATAGTATTAAAATAACATCCAAAAATCCACTAAATATGACTTTTCTACAGAACTTTGCAGTAGAAAGTAGGGGTGCATATGGCCGATATGAGGGACATTTGACTTCATATCAAGAAATCCAGTAACACTAAAATAGCTGGAATGACCTATGACTGTGCAAATATAAGCTGTACGATGGACTGGGGACCAGTCCAGGGTGTACATAGCCTCTTGCCCAAAGTCAACTGGGGCAGGCTCCAGCGTATGATGATTAAACAGCATTGAAAATGAAAGGGCCGCACGGTGGATGAGTGGTTAGCACATTGGCCACACAGTCAGGCGATCTGGAACACCTGGGTTCAAATCTCCGTTGGGCATCCGCTTTCCTCCCACATTCCAAAAACATGCATGTTAGCTTCATTGGCCGCTCTAAATTGTCTATTAGAGTGTGAATGTTTGTTTGTCTGCCCTGCGATTGGCTGGCGACCAGTCCAGGGTCTACCCCGCCTCCCGCCCAAAGTCTGCTGGGATAGGCTCCAGCATCCCCGCGACCCTAATGAGGATAAGCGGTATAGAAAATGAATGGATGGAACCAATAATTTTTTAAAAAGCACATGATTACTGAGCAAATGCAACACTGTTACCGGCCTGTTGTAACGTCCCCTGAGCTCACACGTGAACATTCACTTTTCGAGGAAGACCTTTGGCATGCTAGTCGTACCAATGAGGGAAAAAAACATCAAGCACCCTAAAAAACCTTCCCAGCCACCTGAAAGGCCACAGCTTCAGCGTTTGAGAAGTGCAAATGGTCGGCCAAAACCCTCCGTAACGACACAGCGGCTGCACAGAGCGTGTGTCCGAATACAGTGCACTTTGCTGGGCCACGCCGGGTGGCTCCTCCTGCTCATACTCCGGTTCTCCTGACCTCCGTAGCGGCACGCAGGCAGCTCGGAGCAGGTGTCTGAATACAGTGCACCTTGCTGGGCCACCACAATAAAAAGCTTAATGGGTCATATCTGGACGGCTTTGTTCCTTTTGACTTACAAAAGGAAAGCGTTCTTCGATTTCTGCACTGCCCCTTGTGTGTTTGTGATTCTCATCATGACAACCAGGCAGCCATGTTTCCCACTACTCTAATATGCCGTCTTACTGGTGCGGTAAAAAGTAAAAAAATACCCTCAATTATTGGTGCATGGTGCGGTCTCAAGGTTAAACCTGTGTTTGTATGCGTGTGTGTGTTTGTACTGTGTGTATGTCACTGATTTGTGTATTTGTGCTATCAGGGCACAACGGATGATAAGCCTGTTGCCTCACAGGGATTCTTCAAGTTTTTCCTCTCCACACCTGAGTACAAAGTCTCACCTACAGCAAGAAACACACACACTCTCACAGATGCAGCGACATAGATCTTTTTGAAGTACAATTTCATCCTCTCTGCTCTACAGGAGGGGCGGCAGCTGAAATCTCTGCCGGCTGGTTCTTTTTTGTGCGATTTGTGTGCAGTGGCCACCACTTGGAGACACAGTGTGAGGCTTACACACTCACGCACACACACAAGTAGACAACGGTTGACAACTGACTAGGGTTTTTGTGTGTGTTCTTTGGGTTTTGATGCTAAATGTGATGTGTTCTCTGTGGAAGGAGAGTAGCGCACGTAAATGTGTAAGTTTTGTGTACTTTTGTAAAGAAACAGACACACTCTGTGAGGAGATTTGATGTAGGTTGGATCTCCAGAAGCAGGTGTAGAACAGTGGTTTGCAACTGGTGGGTCTGGATCTAAAAGTGGGTTGCTAATCAATTCCCGCAGACAGCAAGTCAAAATTAAATTTAAAATATGTAATAGATTTTTTAATCTTCATTTTAATGTAAAATTGAGCAAGATTGTAATCATCTTCCTGCATGGTGTGTTATGTTATAAGTGAAATAAGTGATGTTGTGGTCTTTTTTAGTGCCATTTTTAGATTTCATTTTAATTTATGCACTATATTTATGCATAAAGTTAAGGTTTTCCTCATTTTCTTGAAAAAATTAAAATCAAAATGTTCATGAATTACTCAGCGGTTAATTAATTAGGGGTTAGATGTTTGTGGTTTGGGTTTGGCGGTTAAAAAAAAAAAACTAATACATTTGATAATTGTAAAAAAATAGTAAAAAATACTCGAAGAAAAGTGTAAATGTTACGACTTGGTGCTCGGCTAGCTCGGCGCGACATAGCGAGAACCCCGGGGAAGGAGCGAGCAGGACGTCAGCCAGGTAAGGTGCAGGAAAAGAGTCTTTTAATAATAAAGTTGCGAGGCAGGAACAAAAACAGGAACACGAAGCACACACGACATCCGATGGCAAAAAGGGGCAAAAGGCAGAACTCACCGTAGGAGCAAAAGATGACCGTATGGCACAATAACAAAATTACATTCAATGACCCGACAACTAAAGCTGCACACACCTGAACTTAAATAGCATGAACACAAATGAGGAACAGGTGTGTCTAATCAACGGAAATCACCACAACAAAGGAAAACCCCACAAAACCCTAAACTGTCACGGCACAACACCCGGATCGTGACAGTAAAAATATTTAAAATATATTTGAAAAACTACATACTGTGTATAAAAATAAGTATAAATAAATATAAAAAATGCACTAAAATAAAAAACCACTTTAATAAAATGTAAAAAAAAAAGACCTGTATAAAAGTGTCAAAAAAATGTAAAGAAATAAAAAATAAAAGTCCCCTATAAATAAAAAAACACTTGAGTAAAAGTTTTTTTTTTAAAAATAAATAAATATAAATCACTTAAATAAATAAAATGACAATAAATAAAAGTGTAAAAAAATTAAAATAAATAAAAATGGAATAAATCACATAATTTAAAATTAAAATAATTAAAATAAAAAGGGGCAGCGACTAAATGACCATTAAAAAAATGGGAAATGGGTCCCCTTTGAGAAACTCTGCTCCATGAGCTCAAATATCCAATCAGGGGTGTCTTGCTTTTGGACATGTTTGAAGTCATATTTTAATGTTCTTGACCAGTTATACAAGTTGAACAAGTGGTTAGCATGTTGGCCATACAGTCCGAATCTCTGCTTGTGCATCTCTGTGTGGAGCATGCATGTTCTCCTCGTTGGTTTCTTCCTGCATTTCCAAAAAACATGTATGTTAGGTTTATTGCTCATTCTAAATTTTCTATAGCTGTGAAGTTCTGAGGGTCAACAGTCCAGAGCAATGGAGAGTGTGGAAAAGAGGTGAAGAAGTGTGTGCAGGCAGGCTGGAATGGGTGGAGAAAAGTGTCGGGTGTGATGTTGATAGAAGAGTTTCAGCTAAAATGAAAGGAAAGGTGTACAAAACTGTGGTAAGACCAGTGATGTTTGGTTTAGAGACAGTGCCGCTGAGGAAAAGACAGGAGGCAGAGCTGGAGGTAGCAGAGATGAAGATGCTGAGGTTCTCTTTGGGTGTGACCAGGATGGACAGGATCAGGAATGAGCACATCAGAGGGACAGCACATGTTAGAGGTTTTGGAGATAAAGTCA
>QODF01000059.1:1774883-1794390 GCA_024372805.1 Oostethus manadensis | reverse complement strand
TTAATAAAGCCACGGCGTGGTGTTGGGATCCCGGTACAGTTGGCCGTTGACAAAAAGTTTATCCACCATGACCACAACTCTGCATCCATCGTGGATGAACTTGCGGAGAAGAGAGCACGACGTCGATCCAAGATCTCCTTTGGAAACTGGTCGTTGACGTTAAAGTCCTTCCCTCTCAGCTCCCGGCCCTGGGACTTGACTTGTTCTTTTTGTTCAAAGTTGCCGAACTTCGCCAAAATCCGCCGGGGCCGGCGAGCGTCGGCTTTTCTCCCTCCAAGGCGGTGTAAGGCGATGTTGTCCACTGGTTCCTCGGGGAGCTTCAGGTGGACTTTGTTTTTCACCGTTTCTTCTGGGTCTTCCTTGTCTTCTTCCGGTATTCCTGCGAACATCAGGTTGTCCCTCATGCTGCGTGCCTGGAGATCCAAAACAGTCTCCTTAATTATGTTATTCTCCTCGGAGAGCTGACTCATTCCCTTCGTTAGGGATTTCACCGACTCCCTGAGCGAAGCGTTCTCCCGGGCTATGGCCTGCACCTGCTGCTGGCTAAACTCCACCGAGTCCCACAGTGCTTGGAACTCCTTGTGCATGATCTCCAGCAAGTTTAGAGACATGTGTGCCTGGATGCAGTCTGTCGTTGTGCTGTGCCCGAGGTTGGATGCCAAGCCGAGGTAAACATGCGCTGTGCAAATATTAGCAAGTCACTTTGGATTTGATTTAATGTAATCGCTGCTCAGCGTTTAGTAATCATTTTCTCTCTTCGACAACACCCCCAACCCCTCACAATGTAATTTAGTTTACCACTGAGACTAAAAGATGAAATAGTGCATGTTATTTTGAATTCATTAAGAGGCACAGTTAGCGGTCCATGGTGAGAAACCTCTGTTGACTTAATGAGTTGATAAAGTGTTATACGGTCTATCGGCCATTGGCCCTGCAAATTCAGATTTCTGCTCCATTTATACATTTCATTCATTCATTTTCTATACCGCTTATCCTTATTAGGGTCACGGGTATGCTGGAGCCTATCCCAGCTTTTTTAAAAAATAATGACATTAAAAAAGCAGAAAACATTTTATTTACCCATATTTGGTAATACCCTATAAACAGGTGACAATAATAAATAGATTCATTGGTTCGTAAGTGAATTTCCGCAAAGGCAGATTTTTATAATCATGAATGTAATAATATAAAGCATCCAAAACCTGCTTTACAACCTTCTAAATAGACTTAACATAATATAGCTTTCTAGATGTGAATTTACTTGGATCGGATCGGTAAGATTAGGAAAAAATCAGATGCCAAAAAACGTGGATCTCGATATCCCCACTGTAAAGGTCAAGTTTGTATGCCTTAATGCTTCACTGATGTTTTTTCCTCAAGCTTGAGATTTTGCGCTTTGTTTGGTGTTCCTTGAGCGCACCATGTGAGACGAACTTTTACTGTATATATATTCGTCAACTGATCACCACCTGGTGGTGAGTTGGTTGTGATGGAGACCATGTTGTGAGGGATGAATCCAATCCAATCCAAATGGGCCCTGTTCAGTGCCCAAGTCAAAGCTGTGGCTGTAAGGTGGTCGGTTCTTGCTGTGACGGTAACCCAAGAACCCATTGGTGGACACCAGTGATGAGTGATGTTGTCAAGCTGAAGGAGTTCTAGCTAGCCTTTTTGGCCCGTGGGACTGACAGATACCAGCAGGCCAAGTGGTCTGCTGCTCTGGTGGTTGCTTATGCAAAATCTGATAGGACATGGGAGGAGTTTGGAGGAGTTTGCGGATTGACTATTGGATGAGTTCAAAAAGACTCTGGACCTCCATCCGCCATCTCAGGAGGAAGAACCAGTGTTCAATGTTGTGGACCGGTGGAAGAAATAGCTTGAAGACCTCCTCAATCCCACTGGCACACCTACCATTGTCCAATTAGAAAGCAGTGCCTGCAAACCCTGCGGTTGGCGCTTCTATCTATGAGATCCGCCTGAAGTTTTTTAAGGTCCTGGATGGTCGATGGCATGCCCCTGACAGCGTTATACCCCACCGTGATTGGTTGTCAGCTCCGCACACAACACTTCTTGCTTCCCAGTGTCCTGTGCGGGACTGTCTTGCCAACGTTTGCTAGTTGCATGTTAGAGATGACATAGTTGTTTTTTACTGTGCACTCCTTCTTATTGAAAGTGTGTTGGTTGTTGTAATCTGCATGTTTTATAGTCGTGTGATGTTTTGGCGCATGTTGTTTAAGACACCCTAAGTAGGTTGGGAATATGGTGTACCAGACTGCCTAATTCAGATTGTTCGTTCCCTGTATAACCAGAGTTTGCCTCGCATCGCCAGCAATAAGTCAGACCCGTTTTCAGCGAGGCTTGTACTCCGCCAGAATTTACCTTTGTCACAGATTTTGGTCATTACCTTTATGGACAGAATTTCTAGGAAGAGTCAGGCATCGAGGGGTTCGGGTTTGGTGGACACAGGATTAGGTCCATGCTTTTTGCAGATGATGTAGTAGAGGCTCGGACAATGATGAGTGTGATTTTAGTGGCTTTATTATCATTTTATTTGCATGAGACCACAAAGACTTTCAATAATTAGTATGAGAGCTAATCATTGAATTTAAATACATTTGTGCAGCATCGTAAGTGAGCAGATTTAATTTCTAAAGTGTCTGAAGACTAGCCAGGACACGTTGGAAAGACTGTGTCTCTCAACCGACCTGGGAACGCTTCGGGATCCACCAGGAGGAGCTGGATGAAGTAGCCAGTGAGAGGGAAGTCTGGGTTTCCCTGCTCCTGCTTGGTTTCCCTTGCCTAGGCTGCGGATGGATGGATGGATTGAACTTTGGTTGTGTTATTTCGTGTAGCATGATTTTTTGTTATGTAAAATCCTAAAACTCAAATTAAAAATGTGTTTCTAAGTCAACCAGATGCCCGCCCAGACCACCAGACCTCAATGGGTTTAAATGTTGAATTTGACCCTGCAAAAAATACCAAAGATCAAACAAAAATTGCTTAAGTATATTTTAGCCTGATCATTGACATAGAAGCCCAGCCCCCTAACATTTATTATATGGAAAATAACTCATGCTGTATGTATCTTTCTAAGCAAAAACAGTGACATTGAATTTTATGAACATTTATGAACAAATACTGAGAACTCAAGTTGAAAGAAAAAAAAATAATAATAATTTGGCATGTTGTATGTTTTTATAACAATTTCTGGGAGTAGAGAGGTCAGAGGTCAGAGGGTTAATTCATGTTTGAAAATTTTTAGAACACTCCACCCTAACCCTAACCTACATTTTCCTACACTAAAACCGACATTTTCAAGTGTTAGGATGGCATGTCTGTCTTCCATTGTTAATTTCATTTTTCCTTGCAATTTTTATAGCAACAATGTGAACGTACATTAGAAACAAGTTTAACTAGTAACTTTAGATACAAAGCCGTTTCAACTCTGTCATGTCAATTGCACTATGTACATTACGCAACAAACACATTTACCAGCTAATGGTAGATGGAGAGATGGAGTCAACCCAAGCAAGCAGAGATTGTGTCTGTGTGTGAAAGAGTGAGAGGGATGACTCCTCTGGCTGTAGCAAGTCTGTGTAGGGAGGGGCGGTTGCTGTGTGTGACTGGCCAATCACAGAGCGTGAAGAGTGAATTCATAAGTAGTTACTCAACGAGGATTTTCCTTCATCAAGATTATGAAGAATGTTTCATGTTCTACTCAGCAAAAATGCATTACATCTTTGCAGTAACGGGTATCTGCGTCATCCCTACTTACTTTTTGGTTTTTTACCTTTGTAAAAAACATTTCAAGCTTTTCAATTGGACTTGAACGACTTGAATTTGCACACTTTACACTTGACTTTGCAGCGAACATTACATTTTTTTACTTGCCGTTACTTCAGCCATATTGTACCCAGCAACCAGGACAGTATCCAGTACAGTTCTTCAGAGTAGAGATCCTTGATATTGGCTCTCTTACCAATATCCTGAAAAACTGATGTTCCCAGGCCTCTGGGATTTGCTCGTGGTGGTGCCGGGTCTGCAGTGTCGTGAAAGAGGAACTGTCCAGGACTTTGTTACCAGTGCAGACATCAACCAATGTTGGCTGGAGCTCTTTTGGACCATACAAAAATCATGGTTTAATTCTGACTCGTTTGGGTATGGAGGCACTCCGTGGTGGTCCTTGATCCAAAATAGTTCACTTCAACATGAGTTGGGTCCTTGATACATCTGTCAATCAGCGTAAAACCACTCACAAATGGCCCCAAGTGGGTGACGATGCACAGCAGGTTGGACTCCAGGGTGGCATCCGCATCAAGGGAAAGGGTGAAACGAAACATCGGCAACCCACATTAGTCACGTTTCCCACATGTGAACTGTTGGGAAGAGCTGTCAAAGCCTAGCCCCGAGAAGAATCAGGTCATTGAAATTCATGATTTCCAGCATCCTTTTGCTCCATTTATCATACAAAAGACACTTTACACATGGGCAGCAACGGGCAGCAAACTGTCTCCTCTCCATGCTGCACTGAAGCTCGGCAGGTTTCTGGGGAATTACTCAATTGCTCAACTCGGGAAGAAAAAAGGAAAAGGTTGAAACTGATCAAAGTCAGCCGCGCCCGCTCCCCCCCTTCCGGAGTGCAGAGGAGGAGATAAATGCAATCTCAGGTTTTCCGTCAAAAACTTGTGGGAGGCATCAAAACCTCTGATGTTTGTCAGGAAGTTGTATTGGGAAACGCACAGGAAGTGGAAAGTGAGGAAAGTCTGGACCTGGGAAGACTTTCTACAAGATTTTCCATCATTTTTGTCCATTTGTGCGGTCAGGTGTGGCTGATCTTATTTTTCCGCATATTACAGTTTTATTCTCCTAAAATGTTTTGACACATTGACTTTTTTTAGAACACAGATTTGTTTTCATACTAAGATTTTACAATATTTGTGTAAAATTGCTGTTGATTTTTTTTTACCATGTCAACTCTCTTTATGGACACTTTTGTCTTGTAAATATGACTTTATTCCCATTTTGACTTCATTCTTGTAAAATTACAGCTGTTTTTTTCACCTATCTTTTTCGTGTATTTTTTCACAAAATTATGACTTTATTCCCATAATATTTTGACTTTATTCTAATTACAACATTTTTCAGCAAACTAATTTTCCTACAGTTTTTTTTTGCTCCTCATGATATTACAACTTTTTAAAAATAACGCTTTTCTTTAATATTTTAATTCTATGCTACTAAATTATGTTATTTTTTCTCATAATACTGCAAATGTATTCTCGTGAGTTTTCTCCGCAGGGTGGCTGGGCTCTCCCTTAGAGATAGGGTGAGAAGCACTGTCATCCGGGAGACACTCGGAGTAGAACCGCTGCTCCTCCGCATTGAGAGGAGCCAGATGAGATGGTTTGGGCATCTGGTTAAGATGCCTCCCGAACGCCTTCCTGGGGAGGCCGGTAGGAGGCCTCGGGGAAGACCCAGGACACGCTGGACAGACTATGTCTCTCAGCTGGCCTGGGAACGCCTCCGGATCCGTCGGTAGCAACTAGACGAAGTGGCCGGGGAGAGGGACCTCGGGGCTTCCCTGCTTGGGCTGCTGCCCCCGCGACCCGACCTCGGATAAGAAAATGTTTCTCATAATATTACGACTTTAAAAATAGCCTCAACATTCAACTTCAACATTTCAACTTTATACGACCCAAAAAACGTTCATTTTCATCTTCATTATATTACAACGTTTCTCTAATGGAATGATGCCGTTTTCTTATTAGTTTTCTTGCCGTTTTTTCCATTTTTGCTGTAATTTTAGTCCCCTATTTCAACTTTGTAAACAACTGTGTATTTTTTTCGACCTCACGCTCCAGCCTCTCCTCACTTGTGAACAAGACCCCGAGATACTTGAACTGCCCCACCTGGGGCAAGACCTGACTCCCAACCCGGAGCATTAGCATCCCTTCCAGCTGTAATGATGGTCGTGGACCCACCTGAAACCAAGGTGGCTGTGCTTTGTTTTTTTGTTAGAGACCAAACTATGGGATGTTTTGGAATGGATGACAGGACTGTCTTGTATGTTCACGAGAGAAAGGTGGTGTCTCAACTTTAACCTTGATGGCTTTCCTCACTCCCCTTTGCAACCATCTTCTCTGTCTTCTCTGTCCAGAATGTGTACATTTTGTCCTCAATAGGGTGCGTTTTATCTTTGAGGTGCAGGTGGAAAGCTGGGTCTTGACCTGAAGAGTTAGTCCGCCTGTGTTGTGATTGCGTGCTTTGCAAGTGCAAACCAAAACTAGCCGAGTAATAAAATTGTTTGCTTTGGTAGAAAGACATCTTCCAAGTCATCAGTCATCATCATGTTCAGGCTTATCTTGCCTTATCTCTGCAAAACTGCACATTTGAAAATGGTTCTAATTATGTCCCGCCACGCTTGTTCTGCTCTTTGTTGCCATGAATTCAATGCGGAAAGATGTGCTGACTGACTCCGCTGCTCGTCTTTTTTGTCAGGACGAGAAGTCCACCTTCTTTCAGTTCGGCGCCGCGCTGCAGCAGGAGGCTCTGCTCATGCTGGCCATCATGGAGGAGTACGACTGGCACGTCTTCTCCATCGTCACGTCTAAGTTCCCCGGCTACCAGGAATTCATCAGCACCCTGAGGAGCACAGTGGATCACAGGTGATGAGTCCAGATAGACACAAAGCAGGCGTCTGGTGTCCAAATTCACTCTTAGTCCAAAACTCTTAGTAAGCCCCACTGTGCGTGTAGCTCCACTGCTGTTGTCTGTCGTGTACTCCAAACGTTATGTAATGTTCCAAATCCAAAATTAAGAGGTACAGAAAATATAGATGTAAAATTTCTCTTTTCCTTCAGCAAATATGGAATGTAAAATTTTGGTGCCATCAAAGAAAGACACGTTCATTCAGCAAGTCTTGGTTTGCGTGTGAACAACAAACGTATTCTTGCCGATGCCTTGCAGCATGCTTGGGTGTATGATGTGCTGTAAAGTACTGTAAAAATGCAACTTTCATATCATAATCTTTATTTTATTAACGGTAAGATGAATATCTACCTCAGCGAAGATGAATCCAGTTATTGAATAGTATCCAATTGATCATCAAATCCTATCCAATTGTGTTTTTCACATATAGCGTTGATATTGAATCACATCCTAACCTTTGAATCTAGATTTGAATCAAATCAAGAGATTTACATCCCCGATGATGTAAAAATAGCGAGAAGCAAAGCTCTTTTAATCCCACCCCTCATCTACTTCACACCAATTCGGTTTGTACACGTCCTATGAACTAGAATCCTTAAATGGGACATGCACACACGTCTTTCTCTCTGCTGTGCTTTGTAAAGATAAAAGCACAGATGAGAGGAGGCACCTAAGAATGCAGGTAACTGCACCTGCAAAATAGCCGAGCTGCAGCAACACCTTGTTACACCGAAGAACTACTTTAAACCCAATCCACCAGACTTGCAAGTCAACCTGCAAAAACGCGGGCAAAATTGGGGAATCCGTACGTGGTGAGTATGGCCTCAGTATGGACTCGGGCGCACGCCGCAGCATTGTACGGGGACGGGAAACACGCGTTCCTTCTACAGTCAGCGAGCGTGTTACAAGCGTGTTACAAGCGTGTTACAAGCGTGTTACAAGCGTGTTACAAGCGTGTTACAAGCGTGTTACAAGCGTGTTACAAGCGCGTACAACTCACTTACCACAATGCACACAAGGGAAGGAAGTTCCAGTAATACTGCACGCGCACAGTATATAGCGCACGCAGCACCGTAAGACCTTGTTGGAGGTGTTTCAGTAGCTTCGTTATTGACTTTGTTTAGAATGCACAGGGAAGACAAAGATGAGCGGGTTTATAGCTCACATAAGGCTTGTGGATGATGGGCAAAATTCCCCCCAAAAGTCCCAATTTTACTTTCAGAACAGAGCTAACGGAAATCCCGACAAACAGACCCCACTTATTGTTTCACCTCAAAAGAGCGGATCGAAACTAAACTTTGCCCTTCAAGGTGCTACGAAACTACTATGCAGACTTCGACATAGCCATGTGTGGACACAAAAAGTGGCGCTCAATTCCAAACTGGAATGAAACAGCATCGTTGCTTATCTATGTTTCAGTGCTCATCTGAAACTTCTATATGACCATGCAAAATACACGTTATTAAGTAATATACAATCAGTAAGCTAACCAATTAATGATGTCCTATATTTAAAGCTAAAAACAGCATAGTCCGTTATTCGCTGTTCAATTGGGCTCATTTTAAAAAGGTTCTCACAAGACATCGAAGTGAAATATTGGTTATTTATTTCATGACATTTTTTTAATTTCTAATTTCTAATTTAAATGCATTTTTAAATGAACAAACCAAGAATCAATTTTATTTGTAGTTTATTTCTACGTATGTAATTACATGTAATTAAGGTGTAACTCTGTAATGAAAGTGACACTTTCTTTGTCTCTCCCACGAGTGTTACGCTTTTTTCCTACAGAATTTGACATCATATGCGAGTGATACGTAAATTAGATAATGACGGCCAATAGGTGCTTTTCTTAGGGGAAAGTTGGCAACGATGCACAGAAAGGACGACGAGCAAAACTGAACCACGGTCAGCACACATGAGAAAAGTGCACATCCAAGGCTTGAACAACAACCACTTTATCTGAAATGCAAGTTTTCATCGTTTATTTTCATATTTGACTTCTTTTCTTTTTTGATTGTTTAAAATACCATTTTCACATATTTTATTTTATATGATCTTGTCCATGTTTTGGGCTTAATTGTAAATTACTCTAGCTACCTCCATTTACATTAAGTTTTTAAATGATTGAGTTATTAGTTTATTTAAATTGCTCATTTATTTCATGAATGCGTTCATTAAATTTCTTGTTTTATGCTATGGTGCTGTATTGAATCCATACTTTTTGAAATACATCAGGGGAATTTAAAACAAAGCATCGGATCGGTGTGACCGATACCAGACAGAATTTTGCTCTGTATCGGCTCGGAAAAATAGTAAACAATAAAACAATTCCAGTAACAGAGACACTAACTTTATTCACAATTCACATGTGGCTGTGTTTGCACTTGGTCAAGGTTTCAACACACAAACATTCCCAAGCTGGTATCGGAGCATCAATGCCACGGGCCAAGCTTGAACTCGTTATTTATCCTGTGCATTATGTTTGCTGCGCCACTGTCACAGCTTTGTGCGCTGGGACCTTCAAAGCGTGGTCACGCTGGACGCTGTGGACGGCGACCCCAACTCCAAATCTCACATCGCCCTCAAGAGGATCCAAAGTCCCGTCATCCTGCTGTACTGCTCCAAGGACGAGGCTGTGTAAGGACCTGTCACAACCTGTCATCGTCAGCATAAAAAAGCACCCGACACTTTCTGACACACTCCTTGGCAGGTATATTCTGGAGGAGGCGCGCTCCTTGGGTCTCATTGGAGCCGGCTACATCTGGATCGTGTCCAGTCTCACCACCGGAAACCCAGACTTTACACCAGAGGTACACAACACGTACATTACAGTATCCCACCCAATCTGTTCCAGGGTCAAACTGTGACTACGATAAAAGTCTAAACTTGAACCTATTCAAGTGTTGTATGACACTATTCAGCGTCATACAAGTGTAAAAAGTCAGTTATAATTCTGAAATGTTTACTTTGTTATACTCCTAGAGGTGGAATGAGCCAGAATGGCGTCAGAATGAAAATTTGTGGTTTTTTCTTGGCTATTTGAAGTGCATTCTAAACATTCTGACTGCATTCTGAGAGCTCTACAGATATTAGGGATGTTTTTAGTAGGGTTGGACTATATGGACCTTGGCGTGTAGTACGGGATTTTTGGGATGTACCACAATCATGACAATATAATGATACTCAGCAGAGTCTTGTATAAAAGTTACAAACCTTAACCTATATAATAGGATAAGGAAACCAGTCCGTGAAGCTCATATATGGTGGAGTTCCTCGGCTGAAACACTCCACTCATTGCTGTTTTGGGTTTTTTTGGCAGTCCTGATACAGTTCTGGTATTGTGGTGTCTGAGAAATACTTTTGTGAAGGCAATGTGTATCTTGGAGGAGACGATTAAATCCTTCCCTGACTGAGTACAAAGTCCACCCTTCCATTTTCTATGCCGCTTATCCTCATTAGGGTGGCAGATATGCTGGAGCCTATCCCAGCTGACTTTGGGCGGGAGGCGGGACACACCCCGGACTGGTTGCCAGTCAATCGCAGGGCAGACAAACAAACAGTCACACTCTAATGGTAGCTAAGGACGAAGCTTTTTGGAATGTGGGAGGAAAGCGGAGTACCAGGAGAAAACCCACACATGCACGGGAAGAACATGCAAACTCCACACAGAGATGCCCGACGGCGATCCGAACCCTGAACCTCCTGACTGTGAGGTCAATGTGCTACCCACTCAGCCTCCGTGCGGCTGAGTACAAAGTCATCATGTCATAATATGAGACTGCATCAGTCAGTTCATGCCATTGTTTACGTTTCTTGTCGTAAGGAAGGCCATGAGCAAAAGCATTTTGTATTTTTGACTAAGTACTGCAGACGTGCTCACTGACTCTGTCTCACACTTCATGACATACACTTTATATTTAACTTTGTGTCATAAAAAACACCCCTGCAGCCAGCTGCCCCTGAAGTATCACTATGACGCATTGCCTTATTCACATCACTTCATAGCGCCAAGGAAAAAAGGAGCCAAGTTAACCCCACCAGCGGCTGCTGGTGTGGACCGTGCAGAAGTGTTGAAACCCAAAAACGTCACTCACCATCGACACGTCACCTATTCACATCATGTCATGCTGCCAAGGAAAAAGGGAGCCAAACACAACCACTGGCCATCATGTCTGCCGCCAAAGAAAAAAGGAACCAATTTCACATCCTCTCCCTCTTCTATTGAGCGCTAACAAGCGGAAATGGATGGATGTACTGCAGGTGGCTTCTATCTTGGAGATTTCATATTGTTTTTGTGTTGTCTTCCTCCTTTATTCCGACGTAAGAAAAATACAACATGAGAGCAAATTCAGCACTTTTTAGAAATGCACTTTGT
This sequence comes from Oostethus manadensis, assembly GCA_024372805.1. Lineage (NCBI taxonomy): Eukaryota > Metazoa > Chordata > Actinopteri > Syngnathiformes > Syngnathidae > Oostethus > Oostethus manadensis. The sequence goes on along the minus strand of QODF01000059.1, from coordinate 1,783,307 downwards.
TGCACTTGGCAGCGAGCGCTAAAAAGAGGATCAATACAAGCTTGATATATGAGCATAAGCGCTGTCAGTGTGATGCGCCACTTTAGCATAAAGACGCCACAGCAGAGAGGAAGAACAATAGGAAGGAAAAGAGCACAAATTCATTTTTCATTCCATTCCATTTTCCTCCGCTTATCCGGGTCCGGGTCGCGGGGGCAGCAGTCTCAGTAGGGAAGTCCAGCCTTCCCGGTCTCCGGCGACCTCTTCCAGCTCCATCGGGAGGACACTAAGGCGTTCCCAGGCCAGCTGTGAGACATAGTCCCTCCATCGTCTCCTAGGTCTTCCCGGGGGCCTTCTCCCGACTGGGCATGCCCGAAACACCTCACCAGGGAGGCTCCCGGGAGGCGTCCAGACTAGATGCCCGAGCCACCTCAACTGGCTCCTCTCCATGTGAAGGAGCAGCGGCTCTACTCTGAGCTCCTCCCGGATGGCCGAGCTCCTCACCCTTCATTTTTCATGTCTTCCAGTTTTAATTGAAGAAGAGAAATTACAGTCAAGCTGCTGCTCAGCTGCTTTTTCCATTTCAAGTTGAATTTCCACGTACTGACAAACACTAAACTACCTTTTGTTGATCTTCACTGGCAGCAAACACATTTCCAACATCCTTATTTGAGACAAAGACGTTTGTGCATAACTCAGGTCAGGATAAATGCTTTAACGTTAGAGTGGCATGTTTTCTTTACTTTATGAAGCTTTTCAAGCTTTTATCAAGCGGCATCACAAGAGGCACCATAATCTATAACGCGGCACATTATGTACATTATGCATTATTATTCAAAAATCCAGAAAAGACAACATAGTAATGACATTATGTATATTTTCATGTGATAAATAATTACCATCATCACCTTTACCCTCTGATTAAGATCCATTTAGTCTATAAACCTGAAATCAGGATTTAGGTTGTTATGCATGAATATAATAGTGATAATAATAATGGTAATGGCCAACATAAATGATGCTTCTAATAGGACATCATATATAAGCAATATATGTACTATACATGTGTGATATGAGGTATGATATTCCTATTCTATTCCTAATATAATGCACTGTGATGCAATGTCCATATTGCATAATTGTGTGAATTTTCATGTTAAATAAATAATATTAGAGTTAGTACATACTTGAAGGGGATAAACACACAGCATGTTATCTTGGCTTTGCATAGTTATGAGTAACGACCTTCTATTGTAACGATATCTAATACATGAAAAACTGAAAAGAAAAATGAAAGAACTTTAACAATTAATTAAAAAACTGGTAACAAAAGCAAGCCTGGGTAAAATACGGTGCATTATATTCTAGCAAATATTTAGCTTTGTTGATGATTGACACACTTTTAGAAACTTTACTTTGTGTGTGTCTTATGTGTGCTTTCCATCTTTGTTTTCTATCAATAGTTACTCCTAAAAATGTATTTTCTGTCACTTTATCTGTAACGATAGAATCTAATTTTATTACCAAGTCAGAGTTGTTATAAAAATCCAAAAAACATAACTTTTGTTTTTATTTAAATATAGGGTAAGTTTATTGCCATCCATCTATTCTTTTAATTTGAATAGCTTCTTGTTTACATTATAAGTTTATTATAATTATAACTAGAATAGAAAATATTTGTGTCATCTGCAAATAATGACAACTCTAATAAGTCGGACACATTAAATATGTCATTCATATAGAGATTGAACAGGTTGGGGCCTAATACAGATCCCTGCGGGACCCCACAATCAATGGCCAAACACTGGGATTTGTAGTCTCCCAGCGTGACATACTGGTGTCTCACTAATAAATAACTATGCATCCAGTTCAAAGCCACCCCCTTATACCGTATCTTTCAGTAATATTGAATGATTGATGGGCTCAAAAGCTTTTTTTAAATCGATAAATACCCCAACTGCATATTTCTTACTGTCTAAACTATTAAGTTTACCACATTGACTAATCGGAGCGTAAAGGCGACTATAGAGGTGTTATTTCATGTTTAGGGCTCTAATAATTTTAAAATGTTTACTTAGAAGGTGGTATTTTTTTTGCTTAAACTATTAAAATATTGTATTCCTGTGGAAATGTGATGATTACGGCCATGCCTGGAACTGACTAAGCGTCGGATTACCGTAATCCAAACTGCACATTTTCCTACACAGAAAAACAGGTAGTTCATATTTATTATCCCCCTGCTGCTCAGGCCTTTCCTCTCGGAATGATCTCCGTGTCGTACGATGACTGGGAGTACCCGCTGGAGACACGGATGCGGGACGGGGTGGGCATCATCTCGTCCGCTGCCACCACCATGCTGCGGGAGAAGGGAGAACTGCCCGAGGCCCAAAGTAGCTGCTTCAGCACGCCGTCTGACCGCAGCCCAGGGAAGCTGCCGCCCAGCGCCCTGCGCAGGTACCACAACTCCACTCATACGACCAAGACATGTTTAATTATTATTCATTTTGAAACAATTACATATCTAATGAATATTTGTCATGTGTCTCATTATTCCAGTTGAACTTTTTGCAGGCTTTTGTGTCAATTTTGCTGGGGCCAAAAAGTGTGTGTGTTCTCTTCACATGAGCGGACGGTCCGGATTTAAGCGGCTTTGTTCTCCTTTTCTTGTTGTTGGGAAACACAAGCACCCGCACACGTATTAGACACACTAGAATAAAAAGGTGTGCGTGTGTTGTACACACATGTGCATGAATTTAGGAAGACCTGCACGGATGATCTTTGAGACAGTGCTTCTCACCCTATCTCTAAGGGACAGCCCAGCCCCCCCCATCGAAGTCCCTTTGTTAGAAAAGGCATGCCCAGAAGAGGTTACGATTGGCCAAAGAGCACATCAACTGGCCTAAAGAGAAATGGAGGAACATTTTGTGAACTGATGAGAGTAAAATTGTTCTTCTTGGGTCCGAGGGTCGCAGACAGTTTGTGTGACGACTTCCAAAATCTGAATTGAAGCCACGGTACACAGTGAAGACAGTGAAGCATCATGATATGGAATGTTTCTCCTACTATTTATCCCATAGCAGGGATCATGGATGAGTTTGCATATGTCAGAATACTTGAAGAGGTCATGTTGCCTTATGCTGAAGAGGACATGCCCTTGGAATCAACAAGACAATCACCCCCAACACACTAGTACACCAGCAACATCTTCTTATGTTCTTATGTTATGGAGGGGCCAGCACGATCCCCGGACCTTCATCCAATGGAGAGCTTGTGGGGTGACATCAATAATGCTGTTTTTGAACCAAAACCAAGAAATGTTGATGAATTGTGGAATGTTAAGGAATGTTGGAGGGGAAGAACAGCTGAAAGGTGCCACAAGTTGGTAGAGTCCGTGCCACACAGATGTGAAGCACTTGTAAAAAAACTCAATATTAGTTTAGTCCTTCACAGGATTGTCGAATCCTAGAAACAAAAAAGTTTCTTCCAAATAGTGTTGAGTTTGTAAAGTCAACAGCAGACATTTCTATTTTTTGAACACACCCCTTTTTAACGAATTGTCCAATTGCCTTAAAAGGGCGTACATCCTGAATGCTGTTTGTTTTCGGAGGTTCTACTATATCCTCAGTCTTCTTCCGGTACGTGGAATCTGTGCAACATCACACATCAACATGAAAGCTACACATCACCCCTGTGAACCCGTTCCCGAGGTCTTGTCTTGTCAGAAGGTGATGGTTCATATACGACTCCGATTTGGTTTAGTTCCTTGGGTGCTAAACCCCTTGATGTAGGATGAACCACACGCTTCCTTTCTTTGACTCCTTGTCGGTTCCTTCTCCAAATTCCTCTCTACAAACATCTTGCATAAAGCTTAGATCATTTTCCTTGAATGTGGGATCTGTGTCCAATTTTCTCTTGAGGCGCTTTAGTTGAACTAAGGCGCACTCCTTGTTGTCCGGAAGGACAGGACGTGCTTTAAATGGGGGGGGGATTTTAGGATGGTGACTTCCGTTCTGATGGATCTGCCCATCAAGCCAGGGGCCACCAAGGTTTGTGGGAGATCCTTTTAATAAATGAAAAGGGTTTGCATTTCGGAATACGTTTCTAGCGTTCCCACATTATTAACTGCAAACCCAGATGAAAAGCATGCTTGCGGACACCTCATGCGGCAGGATTCTACTTTGCTTTGTGGTCTTTGAAAGGCCATTTGACCGTGTCGTTGGCAGTGTCCTGTGTGGGGATTATTCGGGGGGGACGGGATGGGTCGCTACCATTTGGTCCTTGCACGGCCGGGGCAGAAGCCTGGTTGGCATTGCCATCAGTCCGTCAAGGCGTTCCCTCTGAATGTCGGCCTTCGCCAAAACGAATGGTGAAGCCGGAAGGTAAAGCTCTCAACTTAGCGGTCCATCTATGTTCCCTCTCCCAGCAAAGATCATGAGCTGTGGGTCGTGACTGAAAGAACCAGATCGCGGGTGCAAGCGGCCCAAACATATTTTCTCCTTAGGGTGGCTGGACTCACCCTATGAGTAGGGTGAGAAGCCCGGTCATCCAGGAGGAGCTCATTGTAGATCTGCTAGGAGGAGTTAGTTGAGTAGGCTTGTGTATCTAATCCGGATACCTCCTGGAGACCTGAGGTATTCTGGGCATGCACAGCAGGGAGGAGACCGCGTGGCAGACCTAGGACATGTTGGAGGGATCTCACAGCTGCCCTCAGAACACGGTGGTGTCCTCCCGTTTTTTTGCCTCACTCCCATTTTTTCTTTTTGTATTTTGAAGTTCTACTTCGGACCTCCTTGAGATCCAACGGTGGAAGAAGTACATTCTTGCTAGTTTTCAGCTGCTCTTAACATTTTGACCAGCAGTGTACGTGGTGATGGTGTTATATTCAGTCACGTGCTGTGAGGTTCATGGTTGGTGAGGCGCTGACTATAAAAGGAGGCAGATGTACAAACATGAACCCAAAACAGAAGATACGCCTATGCTTCACTTTTGACCTTAATGGAAACAATTGGCTGTTTTTCTATCTTTTAGACGTTGCAATCAATTGCACTGTTCTACATTTTGATAGCAAGAAAAACAGAAGAATATTTTTTGATAAATAGCATTTTGGTCTTACTACATTTGCTCCCGTCCCTCAGTTTTGGGATGTAATCCTCCATTTTGTTGGGAATGAAATGGAAATTCTATGCAGGTTGCCCGTGAGTACTTTCCCGCGAGGGAAACAAACTAATGTTGCATGCTGATTTGATTTATAGCGATATTGTTATGTCATATTTATATTATATAAATATTTATTTTATAATATTATGTTTATATTATTATTTATATTAAAAACATATTTATTCATATTTTTACAAGCATCTTCTTCTACACGTTAACGCTCAACACTGCCACATGCTGGTGCGGCACGGTACATGCCAGACTCCACATTACACTTTTAACGGCGTTTCTGGTCGATAAGAAAGACTCCATCAGCATGTGCAGTACATGTGTGATAAAAGGTATATTATTGGAGATGCACTGAGGAAATAACAATGTCTCCTGTGTGAAGCCACGGACCAATCACAGCCAGCCTGACTGGATGTGGGCGTGGTCGCTTGAAGCATCATGAGAGATGACTTAACGTGCTTCCTACGCATTTAGCAGGAAATATAAAAATTCAGCTATTTTACTGATGAAATCATTGAAATTGGACTGAAAAAGAAAATCAACTAAAATAGAACGATTTAATGTAATCGTAAGACTTTTGAGTATTGACATGCAATGGAAAGGAAAGACCACCAGGGGGCAGTGGTGAGGCTCAGCCTCATTTGCCGACCCCGACTGCACGTCAGTGGTTATATTTTTGGTTTGGAAGAAACGTCATCTTGAACGGGTTGTGTGTCGCAGCTTTGAAGGACACTCTTCTGCAACCATCCATCCGTCTTTGTCTTAAATGTAATTTGGGTTTGACGTCCCCGACATGAAGGTCTGGTGTCGCATGTGTCAAAGTCAGTGCTGACGGATGAGTTTTGGGATTAAAACAAGCTGATCTCTTAGGACTTGATGGTCCTGCTGCTTCTCTATTAGCACATGCCAGCATACGTCCAGGCATATTTCAATATCGTGGCCGTTGACAGCTTGATCTGACATGACCTTTTAACACCCCCCTCTGTCCCTACCACCTCGTTCATCTTGCAAGCTTATTACTCAGTTTGCATGTTTGTCTAAACAACTTTGTGCACGTTTTGTGGATGGCTTGGACTTTCAGCAAAAGGCAGCAGAGAAGGACTTTTAGATGTGATGTGTAAGCATATTTGGCCTCAACAGCTGTGGTGCAGGTTCTTGTCGGCTTCCCGGCCGCCATCCAGTCAAAAATGTCAACTTCTTGACATTTAATGGAGCCTGTGAAGCAGGCAATCCCCACAAGCACTTCCCTTTTTATACCGTGAAAGAAGTCTCTTTGGCTTCTTGGTTCATACCCTAATCCCTCACCACTTTGCTCTTCAAATTTCTTTTCAAATCACTTCAAAATTAAGTGAACTAACAAATGTTGTAGTTTAGTCAAAACTATGGAAAAAAATTGCATTTTCAAGTATTAAAACGGGCTGAAATACAGATATGAGACGTCCATAAGACACAAGACATTGTGAGAATATGTACGGTAGTATTTTATACTCGTCTGTAGGTGTCGGTATTGTTACTGTAACATTGGGCGAGACACACAAACACCAGACTTGATTGCAGAAACAACAAGCGCTTGTTGCTTTGAATTATCTCCCAACAGGCACATTAATAACAACAGGCGCTGCTGTTGGGGCCGTAACTCACAACGAGCTAAACTCTGAACCTCTGATGTCACTTCCTGTCTGCGCCACCAGAACGCATTTGCAGCAACACACACGAGCATGAGTCGTGTTTACTATGTTGGGTAATAGGAATGTAAAGGTGACAATAGAGGTGTTATTTCATGTCCAGGAGGCTCTAATAATGTTAAAAAGCATAGAAGTTGGTAAACGTTAATCATTTCTATGTTCTAACTACCAAAATATTCCATGTATGAATAAGGAATTTGACTTTTGGCTCTGGAACCAATTAATCTGGGATTACTGTACTTTTATAATTAGAGATCTAACAAATACTTGAGTAATAAAATAAAAGTAGCCTATTGGAAAACAGCTGGCTTCTCAGTGCTGCAGTATTTCCAAGCTCCTCCCACAGTATGCCAGCAGCACTCGTGCACACCAGGCAAGGAATGGAACTGTGTTCTTGCACCCAATCAGTGTGCATGAATGCATTCGTGTGCGTCCTTCATTTTGCTGCACTGTTTGGCAAAGTTTGAGCTCCACAGTCAAGTTTCAGTCAAATTTCACGCTGTGTCGCTGCTACAAGCTCCGGACCCCACCTCTCCGTTAAGGATCTAGGGTCCGTTTTTTGTTTTTTTCCAAATTCCGTTTTTTTCCCATTTGAACTTTTCACAATTCAGTTTTTGAAATGTTACCAGCATCATGTGTTTGATGTTTGGTTAGTGATTAAAAGGTGGGTTAATTAATTTACTGGTGCAATCCACGGGTGGCCCATTTAGCCCAGTAACAGAGAACTGGATGTGGCCTGCAAGCTAACTTTTCTAATGGTGTGTTGATGCACACGTTGCTACAAAATCTTCAACAAACTGCTAAGTCCGCACTTGTGATTAAGGAAGATGTAGTCACTCCTGCAATTCCAGCTGCATATGTAAGATATTTCGATGACATGCTTATTTAGTTTACATGTGTCAAGCGGCGCTCTTATTTTGAAGGCCGGAAAGATGTTCTGTGTTTGAGAAAGTTGGGTGCAAAAATAAACGTGGCTCATACTTTTTTTTAAGGCAGGACCTGCACGTCGTGATCAGGCATTGTAAAACGCTCCTTACATTAAAGCGTCAAACACGACACGGTGAAAATATCCAACCGGAGTCGTGCTCACCACCGCGCTTTAGTGGTTGTAATGAGATTCCGCCACGGATTGGCCGTCCACCGGGTACATGATTGCACACGCACAAACGTTCCTTCTCCTCACGATGACAGCGTTTCATCAGTTTCTGCGAGACACGGCGTTAAACCTTCGCTTCTAGCGGCCAATCCATTCATTTTCTATGTTGCTTATCCTCATTAGGGTGGCGGGGATGCTGGAGCCCATCCCACTGCTATGTAGACAATAATGGCTGTGTTTGGACTCATTGGATAATAAATCGATACCAGCGGTGGCTGCAGGTGGTAAAGGGGGGGAAACTTTTTTTTCCGACCTACATCATAAACATGTTCATTTATTTTTATGTAAATTCTACCCTCCGTTATTGGCATTTTTAATAGACAAAGTCACTGGGGATCGGCAAAGCGGATGCAGCATACCCGCGACCCTAACGAGGACAAGCCCATCCATCCATCCATTTTCCACCGCTTATCCGGGTCCGGGTCGCGGGGGCAGCAG
>QODF01000059.1:1733996-1764922 GCA_024372805.1 Oostethus manadensis | reverse complement strand
AACTGGAACAGCATTTGATTCAATTAATATCGGCAGAGCACCTACAGTGTACTCGCTCAAATCAGTCCCGTAATGATTGTCCACGATCAAATCCAGCCAACAACACACCTCTGCTGGCCCAGTTGTAACTGGAAAATGAAATAGATCACAGTGTGATTAAGCATTGAAATAAATATCTTTGGCCTCGTTATTTTGGGTCGACCCAACCCACAGAGCTCTTGCCAAATCGATAAAAGTATTAAATGGATCCGCTCTGCAATGAATGGCTTCCCCCCTTGGCCTGCGATACACTTCTTGGCCCGGGTTGTTGAAAAAGCACCATAAAGTTTTGGAGTAATGCAAGTAGTGGAACATCAGCCTCATGCAACTGGACGTTTGGTCAAACCTTCAAAAGTGCTGCCATGTTTGTCTTGCTGCTGCAAAGAAGTCATTTTTGATGATTTACCTAAAACACCCAAACAATAAACACACTGGTTCCATGCCGTCACACCGACACCGAGCAAAGAGGAAAAGCATCCATGCTGACATGCGGTCGCGGCCTTCAGACACGCCACGAGGAGCAGATTCATCTCTTGTAAGCTGCACATGTCACAACTTATACATGCACACACACCAGCTGTGTTTTGCTTTTCCATCACGTCTGTCTGAAAGTACCCCCAAACGCTTGCTGACTTTCTTTGTGGTATCCCACCTCCTTGGACTGCATCATTCTCCTGTTTGTAGCATACCCCGCTAAGCGCCAGGGGCATGTGTAACTAAGTGTAAATACCAAATAATCACAGTATTTTGCCATCGGTCAGGATAGTATAACAGAGGCCTTCACCATATGATGTCACACCCATACATAATAGGATAGATAATAAGTCCGACGTGAATACCAGGGGTGTCACAAAATCTTGCAATATTAAAACATGACAAGATTTGTTGCTCATGCATCAGGTCCAGGACAGTAATACATAAATATACTAATTACACAATAAATAAAAATAAACAGATCATTTTGCCCCCCTCAACATATTGCCATGTGCATGTCTGTCTGTTTTTCTCCTCAGCCCACTCTAAACGGGCAGGAGGTCTCACTCTGTGCATTGGTTTCAGCACCTTGGCGCGTTTGTTCCACAGAACAACGGCACGCACAGAGTGAGTCCTTTTGTCATGCAGGTGGGTGGAGGCAGGGCTGCTGGCATGCACACAGAGTGTAGAAAAGCGTAGCATGAGGAGCAACGCAAGGAAACGTAGCTAAATTGCCAAATGGCAATACGTCGTCATTATTTTTTCATTGTACTCTTCTTGTTAAAATATTAAAATACTGTCTCATGTCGTTCTCATAGACTCAATCTCGTGTAACAGCTGATTTTGTGGAAGGTTTTGTGAAAGTTTACCTAAAATTCCCTTCACAAGTAAGTCTTGTGCTCGCGTGTGTTGCTGCAAATGTGTTCCGGTTGGAAGTTGAGTTGCAGAATACTACATATTATCACATCTTTGAATGTGTATTTGTATTTTAGCCATTTTATACGCGTGGAAATGCTTAATTTATGCAAAAATGTGTACAATTTGTTTAAATATGCATATTTTGTTATTAAAATATACTGTATTTTGGAAAAAAACCTATCGAGTCAGGTCTTCTACTTGTTTTGTAAAGGCTACTTTATTGCAGTGCATAATGATACTGGGCACCCCTGTATCGTTATTTTCTAGTCCTGTCCCTCACCACAAGAGGTAGTCAAAAGATAGGTGGAAGAAAAAATAATGTGGAATTCATGCAATATGTGGATGTCAGAAAGTAGATAAGGATGATAAAAAGAAGGGGCCCTAAGGCAGAGGCCTGGGAACCTCAGATATAAGTGATGCATGCGTAGACTCCCATCTCCTGAAGCGCTGCACACAAAAGGGTGTAAACGTATCAACCGATATGCTAGCATGTCTTACAAAGCATTTTCAACACCACCTATAGGTGGCTCAGCGCATATAATTTACAGGTAGGACCGCCTTTGTCCACATGACTGCATCAATGTTTTGACTGACCAAGCGCCCCCCCCCGTCCACACAGGTGGTGTACAAGAAAGCTGCCATGGCGGTCGGCTCGTTGACCATCAACGAGGAGAGGTCGGAGGTCATCGACTTCTCTGTGCCATTTGTGGAGACGGGCATCAGCGTTATGGTGTCGCGTAGCAACGGCACCGTCTCTCCCTCTGCATTCCTCGGTAAGAAAATGTTCCTCTGTTCTCCCCGGTCCTCCCCTTTCGTCACGTTTGTCTGGTTCCGCGCCATCCGGCCATGGTGGAGGAGTGACGGTTTGTGAGGCACACGTTGGCAGAATTTGGCTCAAAAAGAGGAATATTTTATTCAGGAGCAATATGCCCGCCAAGTTTCACTGCTTGCTCGACTGCATCTGGGCCTCCACACCCTCAGCACAGGAATATGTTCAGCAGGAGGGCTAGGGGGCGGAACGTGCCAGCTGGTTTTGGGAACAACAGCTCAGACAAAATGCTCCTGATGCACCCCCTCAGTCCTCTTCCCACCGCCGCCACTGCTGCTGTTTTCATGTCTTGTGGTGGCAATCAGGGCGGAGGGGGCGGCAGGATGGGACGGGGTTGGGAAATGGTAATGTGTGTGTTGGTCCCGGTGCATCAAGCCTCGCATCCGTGTGTTTGATGCTTCGCAAACGTATTTTATCTGCTGGAATTGGCGGTCAATGCTTTGTGTTTGCTATGGAAGCATGCTAATGGGTGTGTGTGCGTGTGTGTGTGCGCGCGTGTGTGTGCGTGCGTGTGCGTGCGTGTGCGTGTATGTGTGTATGTGTGTGAGAGCTGCAGACCGCTTGGCCTTCCGGTACCTGTCAGCTGCCTCCAGAGTCCCATGGGCCAAAACGACCTGATAGGACTCTTTCTTCAGCTTGACTATATCCCTCAACACTGGTGTCCACCAACGGGTTCTGGGATTACCGCCATGACAGGCACCAACCACCTTACGGCCACAGCTCCGATTGGCCGCATCGACAATGGAGGCAAAAAACAACTCCTGGTGGGAGTTGAAACTCCTTCTGACAGGGGACTCTGCCAGACGTTCCCAGCAGACCCTCACAATGTGTTTGGGTTTGCCAGGTTCTGACTGGAATCCTCCTCCACCATCGGAACCAACTAACCACCAGGTGGTGATCAGTTGACAGCTCCGCCCCTCTCCTCACCCGAGTGTCCAAAACATGTGGCCGCTAGTCCGACGACACAACCATAAAATCAATCATGGAACTGCAGCCCAGGGTGTCCTGGTGTCAAGTGCACATTTTGACACCCTTATGCTTGAACATGGTGTTTGTTGTAGACAATCCGTGACGAGCACAGAAGTCCAATAACAAGACACCGCCCGGGTTAAGATCAGGGGGGCCGTTCCTCCCAATCACACCTCTCCAGGTCTCACTGTCGCCGCCAACATGAGCATTGAAGTCACCCAGTAGAACAAGGGAATTCCCGGAGGGAGCACTCTCTAGTACTTCCTCTAAGGACTCCAAAAAGGGCGGGTATTCTGAACTGCTGTTTGGTGCATAAGCACAAACAACAGTCAGGACCCGTCCCCCCACCTGAAGGCGTAAAGAAACTACCCTCTCGTTTACCGGGTTAAACTCCAACGTGCAGGCTTGGAGCGGGGGGGCAACAAGAATTGCCACCCCTGCCCGTCGCCTCTCATTGCTGGCAACATCAGAGTGGAATGAAGTCCAGCCCCTCTCTAGAGGACTGGTTCCAGAGCCCTTGCTGTGCATTGAGGTGAGTCCGACTATATCTAGCCGGAATTTCTCCACCTCACGCACACACTCAGGCTCTTTCCATGGCAGAGAGGTGACATTCCACGTACCGACAACTAGCTTCTGTAGCCGAGGATTGGACCGCCAAGGCCTCCGCCTCCGCCGCCACCCAGCTCTCTTTGCACCCGACCCCTTTGGCCTCTCCCACAAGTGGTGATCTCATGGGAGCGGGGACCAACGTTACCTTTTTGGGCTGTGCAACCGGGCTCCTTGGGTGCAGGCCCGGCCACCAGACGTTCGCCATCGTGCCCTGCCCCCGGGCCTGGCTCCAGAGGGGGGCTCCGGTGACCCGCGTCCGGGCGAGGGAAAACAAAGTCTATTGTTATTGTGCATCATTGGGGTCTTTTGAGTCACTCTTTGTCTGGTCCCTCCCTTAGGACCTGTTTGTCATGGGTGACCCTACCAGGGGCATGACAGCCCCCGACAACTTAGCTCTTAGGATCATTGGGACACGCAAACTCCTCCACCCCGATAAGGTGGTGGCTCAGGGAGGAGTACTTGAAGTTGACTTTTCATAAAGTCCGCTTTACACTATATACTTGGAAATACTACAGTGATGAATACTTGGCTTATGTTGAAAAGTATAAGCAAACATCTAAGACTGCGTACATTAATACTAAAACTTACACTTATTGTAAAGGTTGTAATGAGGCTTTGGTTTTACTCGCCTGCTGTCCTTTCATTACTCCACAGTTCTGGGCCATGTGTAGTTCAAACCCACATCAAGCCCATTTGTGCAAAAAAAAATCATTTATTGCAGATTCCTATGGTCCCCCATGATACAAACTACAAAGTGGGATAGCCTAGTAACAATTTAAAAAGACATGCGTTGTGCGGTTCGAAAACCGTTTGCTTCCATGCACGTAGCTGATCCAAAAACCGAAGAGGAACTTATCCCCCAACTGCGGCTCTTAAAGGCACAGCACGCAATTTCTACACCCACTCATCAAATCTATCAACGTGCACATCTAATCTCTACCATGTCAAACTTATTACTTATTTAACTTAACTTATTTAGGATAACCAAATTTCCAAAAATGTTTGTCAGTGTAATAAATGAGGACATGCAAACTGTGGCAATTGACCTCTACACTTATAATTTCATACTAAAAAGGGACTCGGATTATATAACTACAACAATGGCAGGATATTAGATTCTACTTTGTTATCCCACAGCGAGGAAATGTACAGCAGCAGAAGGATACAAAAAGCAAGTACCTACATCTTAACAATATACAACAACACTACAGCACAAAACGTGTCTAAGTGAGTACAGTATGAGAAGACCAAGTATGTAAGAGAGTAAAGCACGGGAGTAAAGGGAATGAACAGTAAAGTGATGTAGTACACAAATAAATAATACCACGTTGACGATAGGTGTGTATGTATACTGTGCACATGTTTGTAGTCGTTGGCTATTTACATGAAAGTGATGACGAACATTGTGGTACTTGTGGTGTGCTATACTGGTATACTAGAGTGGTGCACGTAACAGATGCCTGCCAGTGTGGCTGCGCAGTGGTAAACTTACCTGGCCCGGTGGTCAAGGTTCTCTTCTCCCAGTCTCCCAGTGTGAGACAAGCGTGCACATAAAAAAGAATGCAAAAGAAAGGCAACACCACCACCGTGACAAAACAAAGAGTGGAAGCGCGGCAAAGTATGGCAGAGACGTGCATAAGTGGTGCACAAATACACACTCACTGCAGGATAAACCCCCAGAACGATGCAGCCCCAGTGACAACAAAGGGTTGACCATTAGATGCAACAACTTCACCTGTAAAGTACTTCAATTACTGCATTTAGCAAACCATTGTTGCATTTGATCACTTCGACACTAAGATACATTGATAAACCTTCCGACATACGCTTAATGTCGGTGTCTGTACTTGGAGTCAATTCAAATTCTAATCCATCCATTGAATTGAACTGAATTCCGAAATTCGGAACTTTACACCGGCCCGGCCGAGACCAGGGTATCAGTACTGGTTCAGCACTGCTGGCCCTCATATTAGAGGCACCTAATCTCTGAAGGTGGGTGAACCTTGGCAGTCATATACCCAACACACACATGCATGCCCACAGGAGTGCGCATCCCAGTCCACCCTCCCTGGCCCTCCACACACACACGCCATCTCTGCTCCAGTGGAGTAACAAGAAATATGGAAATGTGCGCCGTCAAAAGTGCTGTGACTAACACTCCTTTCCCTCCTTCCTCCTCACTCCGTCTGTCATGTCCTTCTCATCCTCCTCTTCTCCATCAAACCCCCCACAAAAGAGCCCTTCAGCGCCTCTGTCTGGGTGATGATGTTTGTGATGCTGCTCATCGTCACGGCCATCGCCGTCTTCCTTTTTGAGTTTGTGTCTCCGCTGGGCTTCAACCGCAACTTGGCCCAAGGCAAAGGTATGCACACACACACACACACACACACACACACACACCCAGGAGTGGCAAAGCATCCCCCACGAAGAATTGAGCTATTATTACGCGGACTTCTGGCAAGTTGTTGATGCTAATACTCTCCCAAAGCATCAACACGGTGCTAAGATGAGCCCAGAGTCAATTAGGCATTTCTATTTTAATCCTAATTTGAATAAATGAGCTCTCCTTGCAAGTTTGCTTCCATTTCTTTATTTCTGTACCCTAGAAAGCAACTCTTTTCTTAGTCTTGATGATAGTAAAGACAATCTGAGGACCGCAGGGGTCTCACGAGATCTCGCGTCACAAGATTAAAATGATTTCTCGTTTAGACAACAATGTCTGACGATAATCAATCAATTCATCACACAATAAATAAAACCGTTGCCCGCCTCCACACATTGCAAAGTGCATATGTGTCTGTCGCCTGCAAAACAGGCAGCAAGAGACCGGGAAAGTGTGAGACAGCCTGTCGCTTTGTCTCTTGGGGTTGGGACGGGGCTGCTGGCATACACACACACAGTGCAGCAAGAGACACGAGGAGCAATGCAAGGTAACGTACAAGAAATGAGGAGATGATTGCAAAGCCAGATGCCACAGCCCCCCTATGTCTCCTGACACCCCAAAACTCGCGCTGTCAAAGGAGATATTACGTATCGTCACTCGTGAATGGCATCTCATGCTGGACTGCGATATTTACACAGTCCTTGGCACACAGCTTGGCTGCTGGACCTCCTCCAAGGCCCTTTTGGAATTTTTCCTGAAGTTTGTGATCATTCATTGAGAATTTGCAGAAAACATATACAGTAGTCCTTCGTTTGTGGCGGTCATTTGGTTCCAGACATGACCTGTGAAGAATTTCTCCACTGTCACAGCAAGCATCTTCCTTTTCAATTTCCAAAACGACAGCAGCCACTGTTGTTGTACTTGGCCATCAATTATTCACCTTAAAGTATGTTCTCCCTAAAATGCAAGTTTTTTGCCATCACTTCTCTGTCCAGAGTGCTTGTTCGTCTCTTTGATGCAGCCTTTTACAAACTTTAGCTCAGAACCCCAAAATATCATGGTGGTAGCTGCCAGTCCAGGGCAGATGCACATTAAACATTGTTCATATAACATCTACTTTGTTCATATCTTGGCAACTTCAACTGTCAACAGCAACACAATTCGTGACTTTTTGTGGGACTTTGGGAGATAATTGAATCTCGTCTACAGTGAAGTATGGTGGTAGTCATGTCGGGGACTGCACGAGTGCTGCCAGCACCGGGGAGATGCACATCCAACACACTTTGTCCATAGATCTTGGCAAATGTAAATCTCAACAGCAACAAAACCTCACTTGTTGTGGTCTTTCGGTGGGATAATTGTGTCTGCAGTCCAGTATGGTGATGGTAGAGTGCACGAGTGCTGCGGCTCCGGGTATAGCTCATTAAGGGAGAACATGAATTCCAGCAGGTACTGCGACATTGTGAAGCAGATGTCAGTTTTCCCACAAAAGGAGTCTCACCTCCAGGATGATCGAGTGCCTTGCTGAGGATGTTTGTCTCTTCCACAACTAAACCCAAATGAGCACCTGTGAGGCATCCTCAAGGGCAGGGGAGAGTGTAATGTCCAGTTGTCTTCTCTCTCAGATCCTCATGGTCCATCATTCACCATCGGTAAAGCCATATGGCTGCTGTGGGGTCTGGTGTTCAACAACTCAGTACCTGTGCAGAACCCAAAGGGCACCACCAGTAAGTTCATTGTGTCGGTGTGGGCCTTCTTCGCTGTCATCTTCTTGGCCTCGTACACCGCCAACCTGGCCGCCTTCATGATCCAGGAGGAGTTTGTAGACCAGGTCACCGGGCTCTCCGACAAGAAGGTAACATACACGCACCCACACACACACAGTTTGGGGTTATCTTGTATCCCTCTAGGGGTGAAAGAACCTGAGCGCTCTGGTTGTCACCGGCACTATGCTTATACTGGCAGCTTAGCAGAGCCACGTACACACAGACACACACACGCCTGACATTGCTGAGGCCGGCTGTGTCAGCAGAACCTCAGCCCGGCCTCACGCTACACTGGCCTCACGATGATGATGATGACTGATGAGTCCGGCGCTCAGCGTCTCGCCTTCTGGCCTCTCCTCTGTCTCTTCTCGTCACTCTGGTCCTCACCTCGTCTTCTCTCTTGTCCACCTATAGTTCCAAAGTCCCTACTCCTATTCCCCGCCCTTCCGCTTTGGTACAGTTCCCAACGGCAGCACGGAGCGCAACATCCGCAAGAACTACCCGGACATGCACCAGTACATGACCAAGTACCACCAGAACGGCGTGCAGGATGCGCTGGTCAGCCTCAAGACTGGGTAAGATAATCAGGAACGCTTGCTTCGCAGACAGAGGGTAGTGTAGGTGTAGGTCCTGGAAAATAGTTTCTACCAAAGAAGCGTACATGCCACATACATATAATACACATTACGTAATTGTACCATCGTATTATATTTTAATATTACATTTGAGTTCAAACAAACATAAATTCATCATAAATAAATTGATCAATTAAGGTAAATGTCCTCAAAACTATTACAAATGATTACAAAGAAAGAAATTGATATAATTGAATAAAAACAATAGTTTTTTGCCAAAGAAATGTACATATAATGCCTTGCATAATCGCCATAATGTCACGCTGCAGCTTGAGCATTGCGACGACCCCAAGATGCGAGAGAGTAGGTCCATCAGGGCGGGTAAAGAAAAAGTTTTCATAGTATTGCTGCCGTGCAGTGGCAGGGAGGAACGACAGAAAGCAATAGAAAGCAGTCCTTCAGCAGCAGCCAAACAGATGACAATGCTCCAACAAACTGACATTAGTTGCAGGTGTGAGAAGCCAAACAAACCTGATTTTGAATAGGTAAATGAGTATGATCTGGAAAAGAAAGAGAAGTGCAATTCTTGCAGAGATATAAAAAGGCTAAAATAAATCAACAAAATATGCAGTCCGCATGAAATCATGATAAAAGGCTACGATATCATTTCAAATTGAGGCCAAACAAACCTGATTTAGAATTACCGCACCAACTGTGCGGTGGGTGGAGGAATGCTTTGCAACCACATTAGGCTTACAGTGAGGTAGAGAAGCGCCATGGAACGTGTCTTAGTGACCAAACATCTAGCGTGTGTTTGTGCTGAGCTGCTCTCTATCAGGCCCACACAGTGGCTGCTTAGTCTCACACACACACACACACACACACACTTTGAATTCATGCTGTCACGTCAGAATAATGACAACAGCGTGCAAACAAAAGCAGCCACATGCACATAAAGGCGCCGTTCTCTAAAAGTGAGAATGTGATTTGTAGACGAGAGCAAAAGATCCGCTTTCTGAGAAATCTGAATGTGCCTGCTTGGTGGGTTTCATCTTTTATACGAATATGGTCTTTAAACTGAAACTGCCAAACGGGGTGAGCTGGATTAGATGGTGATCACAAGAAATTGGCTTAATTATTTATGTTCATGTATGATTATTATAAAAAATGGAGGGTGTCACATGATCTCGGGAGATTAAAACAGGACGAGATTTCTTGTTTAGAAAAAATATGTCTTGTGGGCACTAGGCCTGGGATCATAGTAAATACATTAATCACCCCATAAAGAGGATTCACTATGTGCTTCGGTTTCAACACCTTGGCACATTTGTTCCATTGAACAACGGCATGAACAGAGTGAGCCCTTGTGTCTCTTTGTCTGGGTGGGTGAAGGTGGGGCTGCTGGCATACCACACAGAGTGGAAAAGAGTGTAGTAGAAATGGAATTTTTTCATTCTACTACTACTACTACTCTACAACTCATTGTCTTGTGACACCGATAAATAATTTTAGGAATGGCAAAATATTTTCACGGCATTTTCACGGCAAAATATAAAAATGTTTGTTTCTCACCCATTGTAAAATACACAATTGATATACAGCGGAACCGTGTTTGCATCATTAATTCTTTCCGGAAGGTCCGGCTTTAACTGAAAAGAATCCTAGCTAAATCCATGTTTTCCATAAGAAATCGAGTAAATTAAAGATGCTCCGATCAAGCTTTTATGCTGCCGATTCCGATACCGATCATATATGGTGATATATCTCACTGGTGGAACTTACAGAATGATGACGATTGATGGCGCTCCAGCAGGACCCCACAAATCTCATGGCGATGGTGTGCTTTTTACCAAAATTTGCCGATTTTAATTGGTGACCAATCGATCGGCGCATCCCTAAGTTAAATAGAATTCATTTGTTCCAGAAAGCCAAAAATCTTCACAGAAAACAATTTTTTTTAATGACTTGCAGAAAATTGGAAACGCATATAAGTACATATAGTGTTCAGAAAAATAGCAGTCTAGTCTGACTCAAAACTATTTTGTACAAACTTTTTTGTTTCCAGGATTTGGCAGGCCTGTGAAGGACTAAACTAATATTGAGTTTTTGAAAAGTGCTTCACATCTGTGTGGCATGGACCCTACCAACTTGTGGCACCTTTCAGCTGTTATTCCCCTCCAACGTTCTTTAAAAACATTCCACAATTCATCAACATTTCTTGCTTTTGCTTCAGAAACAGCATTTTTGATGTCACCTCACAAGTTCTCCATTGGATGAAGGTCTGGGGATTGGGCTGGCCCCTCCATAACATAAGAACATAAGAAGATGTCGCTGGTTTACTAGTGTGTTTGGGGTGATTGTCTTGTAGAAACAGCCATTTGAAGGGCATGTCCTCTTCAGCATAAGGCAACACTCTTCAAGTATTTTGACATACTGGGCTCTTATTTTGTAGACCAGGTGCAAATGAGGCGCACCTTCGTTTGCACCTCGCCAATGGGGGTGTTTTAGGCGCATTTTTACAATTTTGTGCCACGCGCAACCTGGCATAAGTTCGCCTCCGTCCCTCCTACCGCCGCAAGTGGCAAAGAGGGAGGAGAGAAGGCGGGTTTAACACGGCCGGGTCAAATCTTCACCAATCAAACGAGCTCCTCACCTTTAAATGGTCTACTGGCGAAGCAAATTGCAAGTTTTGTTGAATATGGATGATGACAGCAGAAGACAGCCAAACTTCCGGGAGGTCCAAGCTCGCAGTGGCCCAATATCTGGTCACATGACCAGACCTTCACGGTCTGATGATGCAAAAGCGGCCTGAGAGATTACAAGTATCGTAAATCAGGTTTGCCCTGACGTACTGGGAACCGTTGCCCTGTGAAAAAAAGGGTTCAATGTCAGAAGAAGGCAAAATAAAAAGTATCAGAGCACCGGAGGCACACGGTGGCCCCCGGTAAGGTACGCTTTTTCCCTCACTAATAAAGACACTCGTATTTAGTAACCTAAATTTGTAATATGTGAGTGTAATAAAATATGTACATGTATTATGAATAAACAAAAACCAGGGATAAAATCCAAAGTAATTAAGGATTTATTTACAATTAACCACATTCATGTCAGATCCACTGGCTACCGATAAGGAGGGGGAGGGGTTGGATTCGGGGACAGAGGAGGTGGAGATGGTGTGACAGAGCCAGACGGGACAGTCAATAATGATGAAAATGTATGTGCTGATTCAGGTGGTTACTTTAAACAGGGGTTGTTGTGATGATGAAATGCATTTAAATGTGCCTGACATTGTGCCTGTGGGGTTTTGGTTTGATTTGCTTCGCGCCGAGAGTAGACCAGGTTGGAGCCGGTGAGCTTTCGGCGCACCTCCGGCGAAGCCTTTTGGAGAATTGGCGTAATATTAGTTGCATATTTTAACCGGAATACACGGTCTCTCCAGTAGGTCGACTTTATGTAGAAGCATCGTGATAAGATGCCACACGTTGGACAGTGGTCAAAGCTATCCCTCCACACGGCTACCGTTATGTTAGTCAGGTACAGTAATGCTCATCTCACTGATTAGCGCTACGTTTATGGTGCAACGTGTGGTGCTTTTTCAACGGAGCGGAATAGTCCGTGTCAAATAGATCACAGTAACAATACCAGAAAAGCCACTTGTCACCGTCCTTCTGAGAAATCCGAATTGAACAGCGTCATAATTTCTTCATCACGTACGTCTGCCTCTCCTACCCCTGAAAGCTTTTATTGGCTTTGTGCTTTACGTCAGCTTTTGATGTTGCCGACTCCAACGTCTCACCATACATACAAGTTGATGTTGGACTTACGCCAAGCAGCCATGTTTGCTTGTCTTGACAGCCCAATTCATCGCTTTTAACTTGAAAGCAGCATCATATCCATGTTTTTGTGTGTTTTCTGTGATGAAGATTGTGACTACCGGGTAGTCACTGCACATGTGCAGAATGAGTCTCGCATCCGGGCGACCTTCTATGATGAAGGGCGCATGTGCACAATTTGAATTTGACTCACACTTTACCTGTGTTTTTAGCGGCAATGATGGGTTGTGTTCAAAGACACCACGTCATTCAAGTAGAAAACATATATTTTTGGTTTATTTCCGGGGTTTTCCGAGTCGACTTAAATTCAGCAAATTGTACTTCCGCAGTAAATAAGCGGTACGTAGTGAGTTTATGTTTATTTAGACCACATACTGTATGCACAAGTATAAAAGACATTGTGATTTCCGGAGTGTCCCTCATCTAGGGACAATGAGGAGGTGTTGTCTGGGTCGCCAATGTTGTCACTAGTTCTGGAGACATTCCAACCCCACTTGACAACATATATTCTCAAAACGACTAGTGATAAATCTAGAGACATTTTCTGCCATCGTTAGCTAGTTTTCTGCTATTGTAAAAGCACGTATTATTCTGCATTTTGTATTGTCACAGAGCAGCAGCGGGTGCTGTTGGCAAGTCCAACTCGCCCAAAGGCAGTCACAAGCCAGCAGTGTATAGTCAGCATGATGTGCAGCTCTACTCATTCAAAGTCCGTTCGCATAGTCGCGGGGTGGAGCTTGCCCTGTTTTACGCTGTGATATCTAAAACGCAAATCTTTCTTAACACGAGAATCCCTGGAACTTTAAGCTCCTGCTGCTCAACTGGCTCCTCTCGATCCTTCCGGCTCAGCTCTCTCTTCACCACAACGGTCCAGTGACCGCATTACTGCTGATGCTGCACTGATCTGTCCATCGACCTCATGCTCCAACCGTCCCTCACTCGTGAATAAGACCCCAAGATACTAGAACTCCTCCACCTGAGGCAAGACCTCACTCCCAAACCGGAGGGTAGAGTCCACCCGTTTCCGACTGAGAACCATGGCCTCGGATTTGGTGGTGCTGAGTCTCATCCCAGAAGCTTCACACTCAGCTGCAAACTCATTCATTCATTCATTTTCTATACCGCTTATCCTCATTAGGGTCACGGGGATGCTGGAGCCTATCCCAGCAGACTTTGGGCGAGAGGCGGGGTACACCCTGGACTGGTCGCCAGTCAATCGCAGGGCACATATAGACAAACAAACATTCACACTCACATTCATACCTATGGACTTAACATGCATGTTTTTGGAATGTGGGAGGAAACCGGAGTACCCGGAGAAAACCCACACACGCACGGGGAGAACATGCAAACTCCACACAGAGATGTCCAACGGAGATTTAAACCCAGGTCTTCCAGATCTCCTGACTGTGTGGCCAATGTGCTAACCACTCAGTCACCATGCGGCCCAAGCTGCAAACTGCTCCAGTAAACGCTGAAGGTCACAGCATGATGAGGCCATAAGGACCACATCGTCTGGAAAATGGCAGAGAAGAGGTTCTAAGGTCACCAAGCTGGATCCCTCAACGCACCTGCGCCTAGAAATTTTGTCCATGAAGATTATGAACAGAATCGGTGACAAAGGGCAGCCTTGGGGAGGCCAACGTTCACCGGAAACAAGCTCGACTTACTGCTGGCAATGCCAACTAGGCTCCTGCTTTGATTGTACAAGGACCGAATGGCACGTAGTAGCGGACCACTAATCCCGTACTCCCGCAGCAGGACACCACGAGGGACACGGTCGAATGCCTTTTCCAAGTCCACAAAGCACAAATAGACCAGTTGGGCCAACTCCCACAAACCCTCCAGTACCCTTGCAAGGGTGTACAGCTGGTCCGGTGTTCCGCGACCGGACGAAAACCACATTGCAACTCCTGTAACCGAGGTTCGACTAACGGCCGTACCCTTCTCTCCAGCACCCCGGAGTAGACTTTCCCAGGGAGGCTAAGGACTGTGATTCCCCTATAGTTGGAACACACCCTCCGGTCACTATTTTTTTTTAAACGGGACCACCACCCCGGTCTGCCAGTCCAGAGGTACTGTTCCCGACTTCCATGCAATGTTGAAGAGGCGTGTCAACCAAGACAGTCCTCCAACATCCAGAGCCTTGAGAATGTCAAGGCGAATCTCGTCCACCCTCAGAGCCTTGCCCGACCACGCCCCTCCAAGTCAAACTGTCATTGCCCAACGCTGGAGGGACTATGTTTCACAGCTGGCCTGCGAACGCCTTGGTGTCCTCCTGGTGGAGCTGGAAAAGGTCGCCGGAGACCGGGAGGTCTTGACTTCCCTACTGAGACTTCTGCCCCCGTGACCCAGACCCGGATAAGCGGAAGAAAATGGAATGGATCGGAATGGTTTATGCTTGACCCTGCAGGTGGTGGGTCTGCGGAGGGGAGTTCCCATGTTCCTTTTTTGGGCTGGTCTCGGCCAGGCCCCACAGGTGAAGGCCTGGCCTGCGAGCCCCTCCCCCACGACTGGCTCCAGGGTGGGTGGTATCCCACGTCCGGGCGAGGTGCGGTCACTCATCTTGACTTTATTCATTAAGGGTCTTCTGTATCACTCTTAGTCTGGGCCGTCACCCAGAACCTGTTTGCCTTGGGAGACCCTACCAGGGGCAAAAAGCCTCCGACAACATAGCTCCTAGGATCACTCGGGCACTCAAACCCCTCCACCAGGATAAGGTGGTGATTCACGAAGGACTCTAAGACGGTTTACACTCCTAATTTATCCACTCGAACCATGAATATGACATATTGAAAAAAGTGCAACATTATGCATTACATTTCGGGAAAAAAAACTTATTGTAAGGACATGACAACCATACGTTGTTTCCATTTAGAGCTTCCCTGAATGCACGGCTGACTCACCGTTTGGTTCAGTAGTAAAACCTCCGTCTCTCATAAAGTTAAAGGTGGTGGTCTGTACGAATCCTGGCCTGGGCAGCGTGAAGCAGGTGGCTTAGTCGGCGCGTTTTTTTGGCCGTGAAGGCAGACTCGGCCACTGGGCTCCTGTAAATGTGAAGTTTTCTTGCCTTCTCCTTGGAAGTTTTATAGTCTGATACTAATACTTCCTGCTTGTGTCACATCATGATGGTTTGACGTGTAGTTGTATGGAATCACAGGAGTGACAAAACTAAAAGGAAATATAAAAATAATAAACAATACAAATATACAAATAGAGTCATATACATTTTTGTTTTTTCTTTTGCCATTTTGTTATTGCTTTTTCTGTATTGTCTTTGTCTTTTCCATTTTGGTGTTGGTTTTCCTGTTTTGTCTTTGTCTTTTCCATTTGATTTTTCTCATTATGTTTACTGGATGGCTCGAGCTGGCGACAAACAGCGAAGGAAATGCAAGGGATCCTTCTGCCAGGCGGACTAGTCCGTACCTGATCACACGATTCCTGCTTGGAAGGGCTGTGTAGTAGCCACTTAGCGCTGGTGAGTTAATGTAATGCAAAAAAGCAAATGGAAACGACAAAGACAAAACAGAAAAACAAAAGAGAAAATGGAAAATCACAGACATACCAGAGAGGTTGTTTTGCCGCTATGATGGACTATCTTAGGGTTTTGCAAAATCTGTATTCAAACAACTAGCAGTAGTTCTGAAATATTGTCACAAGATTAGAACATGACCACATATAAGACGCACTGCTGTATGCAAGCCACAAGGTTCACAGAAAACAGTAGCGTCCAATAATTGCCAATAATTGTGCTTTAATCTACCTTTCTAGTGGAACACACGTTCAAACCCAGACTCTTAAAGGGTACATATCCTCATCTTGTAGCAAACTGGACGCCTTCATCTACGACGCAGCCGTGCTCAACTACATGGCGGGCCGAGACGACGGTTGCAAGCTAGTCACCATCGGCAGCGGCTACATCTTTGCCACCACAGGATACGGCATCGCGCTGCAGAAAGGGTCCTACTGGAAGCGTCTGGTGGACCTGGCCATCCTCGGCATCATCGGGGACGGTGAAGCCTTGTGGCTGCTGCTTCTGCCAATTAGCTTAGCGTTATCTTTAACCATCAGTCCCTGAACACACCATTTTATCATCATTACTACTTGTGTGTGTATGTGTGTGTGTGTGTTACCATGAAAGTGCTTCACACACACACACACGTGCTCATTCCTTATCACTTCATCACTATCAGATACTCCTCCTCCCATCCTCAGTCCATGCCAATTTTACTTTCCAGCCTTTTCATCTCCTCCACCTCACCTCTTTTTTCTTCTCCGTTTCCAGGCGAGATGGAGGAGCTGGAGGCACAGTGGTTGACAGGGATTTGCCATAACGAGAAGAACGAGGTGATGTCCAGCCAGCTGGATGTGGACAACATGGCAGGCGTCTTCTACATGCTGGCCACCGCCATGGGCCTGTCCATCCTCACCTTCATCTCTGAGCACCTTTTCTACTGGCGCCTGCGCTACTGCTTTACTGGCATCTGCTCGGGGCGGCCCGGCCTCCTCTTCACCATCAGCAGGGTGAGTCCACACCAGGCAAATCTTTTTCCTGGTATGGTGTATTTCTTACATGAAGGAACATCAAACACATTACACTAACATGCACTTGTCCACCAGCACTATATTGAAGGCCGGCACTTCCTCATTAGGGTCTCACGTACGCTGGAGCCTATTTCACATTCATACATTCAATTTAGAGTCGGCAATTAACCTAACAGGTTTTTGCGGGATGTGGGAGGAAACCGGAGTACCCGGAGAAAACCCAGCAGCCCTATATATACATATATATATACATATATATATACATATATATATATATATATATAAAGGCCTCGGGGAAGACCCAGGACACGTTGGAGAGACTATGTCTCTCAGCTGGCCTGGGAACGCCTCGGCATCCGCCGGGAAGAGCTGGATGAAGTGGCCATGGAGAGGGACCTCTGGGCTTCCCTGCTTAGGCTGCTGCCCCCGCGACCCGACCTCGGATAAGCGGAAGAAAATGGACGGATGGATGTTTATAGCTTTACACATTCAAATGAGCTTGTTCCATTATTCATGTGTGTGTGTGTGTGCGTGTGTGTGTGTGTGTGTGAGCAGCATTTCACACATCAAGTGTTTTACAAAGAGAGTGTGATGTGTGTGTCTGCACTCACACTGACACTCTGGAGGTTAAATGGCTCCAAGAGGAACATGTCCTTGCACTCAAAGGCAGCACTGACATCATCACCCAAATTAAATAACCAGAAAATACACACACACACACACACACACACACACAGACAAAAGAAGGAAAACGAGATCAACATTTGCAGCTGATTTAGGACACGACCAGCGCACCTTTGGGTCTCGTGTCTCATGCCACTGTTGTCCTCAGGGCATCTGGAGTTGCATCCACGGCGTTCACATCGACATGAAGAAGAAGGCTCCCGAGCTGGACTTCAGTCCTCAGGCCAACATGCTGCACCTGCTGAAGTCGGCCAAGTCCATTGCCATGTCGCCTAAACGCAACACGGTGCTGCTGCAGCCTAGCATTCTGGATGCAATGGCAGGCAAAGGTGATGACAACACACACAGCAAAAAAAGGTCACATCAGTTGAAATGTACACTTGAAAGTAGAGCTTCAAAATAGCAGAAAGAGGAAAAGGGGACGACAAAACATTTTTGAGTAAGTACTTTATTGCAAACAAGCATAGGCCTTTTCATCATATGAGCAAATGTTTAAAGGGTCACTGACAAATTATCAAGTCTAATATTGTTTGTAATGATCTTGTATGTTGTTTGTTTATGAAACAGACCGTTCAAATTGCAAAAAATTGCACCACTGCAAAGATTTGAGCGACAGGTCAATAGTTTTTGAGGAGGAAAGAACATCAGGAAGTGGAACACGGAGAATTGAAGCCACAGGAAACTAAGCCATATATTTTCCAAGCTGGTGATGAAACTTGCATGTCTGACGAGGAAGAGAAATGGAGATGAAGATTGGCCTGCCTCAAAACAGTAAACGACTTTGGTGTTGTACATCAATTCAATTATTGTTTCAAATTGGCTTGTTAATGAGCGTGAGGAGGTCTTTCGAGTCTTTTTTAGTGTGTATTTGGCTGTGCAGCATAGCATCAGGAATAGCATCCAAAATGCATTTTCACTGTACCTTCAAGCCAAATGCTACTTGCAAAGCACTCGACGGTGAAATGGTTGGTGGAAAGATTCAACGTAGTTTTTCCAAATTTTCATTTATAACACAAACAACGTAGAACAAAATTACAAACAATATAGAACATATTTGAATGTGATTTATTGTCAGGCATTCCCACCGTCACCTCTTGATGGCAAAGGCAAAAAAGTTTTCCCTCCTTCTCAGCGGAGAAATCCACGGCCCAAATGAAGGTTGTTGCCGGTGCCGAGTGCAGTCTAATAACGATGAGACTTCACATTTTCCATCCATTTTCCATCCGAGATTCGACTATCCGGCGGATCCTCCTCTCCAGAACCCCTGAGTAGACCTTACCAGGAAGGCTGAGGAGTGTGATCCCACCATAGTTAGAACACACCCTCCGGTCCCCCTTCTTGAAAAGCAGGACCACCACCCCGATCTGCCAGTCCAGGGGCACCGACCCTGACGTCCACGCAATGCTGCAGAGTCGTGTCAACCAAGACACGCCCACAGCATCCAGAGCCTTAAGGAACTCCGGGCGTATCTCATCCACCCCCGGGGTCCTGCCACCAAGGAGCTTTTTGACCACCTCGGTGACCTCAGCCCCAGAGATAGGCGAACCCGACTTAGAGTCACCAGGCACTGCTTCCATGTTGGAAGGCGTGTCGGTGGGATTGAGGAGGTCTTCAAAGTATTCCCTCCACCGGTCCACAACATCTCGAGTCGAGTTCAGCAGCACACCGTCCCCACCATACACGGTGTTGACTGTGCACTGCTTCCCCCACCGAAGACGGCGGATGGTGGTCCAGAATCTCTTTAAAGCCATCCGGAAGTGGTTTTCCATGGCCTCTCCAAACTCCTTCCATGTCCGGGTTTTTGCCTCAGTGACCGCCAGAGCTGCAGACCGCTTGGCCTTCCGGTACCTGTCAGCTGCCTCCAGAGTCCCATGGGCCAAAATGGCCTGATATGACTCTTTCTTCAGCTTGACGGAATCCCTCACCACTGGTGTCCACCAACGGGTTCTGGGATTACCGCCACGACACGCACCGACCACCTTGCGGCCACAGCTCCGATCAGCCGCATCGACAATGGAGGCACAAAACAGCGCCCACTCGGATTCAATGTCCGCCTCCCTGGTGGGAGTTGAAACTCCTTCTGACAGGGGACTCTGCCAGACGTTCCCAGCAGACCCTCACAATGTGTTTTTTCCCACTTCAGATTTTAGGAGAAAAAAAACATCTTCAAAGGCCTTGTGTCCTTGAAAGTTTGGAATTTGCAGGAGAGTGCCAAACGTGGGACATTGAAAGGTGGAAGAAAGACACAAAAAAAAGTTTGACGGTGCTGATGGCTTCAAACTTTACTGGCAACAAGGAGATCCTTCCTGAGATGTTTTCAACTCGGCATTCTCCCTAAATGGAACAATGGATCTTCAGGTTGTGCAGGGGCGTGAAACGGCAGCTGGCTATGTGCAAATGTTGCAGGGGCAACCCGCATGACTGAAGGCACTCTGTGAGGTGATGATTTTTGTAGCAGGACAACACTGCATGTCACAATGCCTGCTTGAGCAACATTCCCACTAGCCTGATGGAAACACTGGCATCAAGCGTTCCCAAATATTGTTTCAGCTGATTAACAAGAATGGCTGTTCCTCTTACTGACTCCACATTTTATTTCTATTTTAGGCTGTTTGGGTTTTTCAGCTATGGTGTTTTGCTCAGATGATGAACAGCCTATTTCACTTTAATGCTTGATTGCAAAAGATTGCTTACTCAAAAAATGAATGGACTCACTGCCATTTGTTCATTTTGGATTTTGAAGCTTTGCTTAGAACCTCCTTAAGATCCAACAAAAATGCAAAATGTAAATTCTTGCCATTTTTACCACATGTGGGCCACACGCATTCAAGTCGAACGTAACAAGTTTCTTGGACAAGTATCTCATTTGATTTTATACATTTCCAGGTCTGGAAAAAAAGTCAACTATGAAAAAATATTTATGTTTCCAAGACTCTTACCACTTCTCTGTTTGCAAAAGAAACAATAACTTAAAAAAAAACAACCTACATGCCATAGTCTTGATTGGCTTCTGGCTGCCCTGTTCTTGTGATGCAGCTTTTCCTCAAATGAGAAAGAAATGTCCCGCTTTACTGTGTGACACCATTTATTGCAGTAAATATTATATAACATTGGTAAATATTAGTCAAAGATAACATAATTGAACACAAAATGCAGTTTTTAAATTAAGGTTTATGTTATAAGGGAGGGAAAAAACTCAAAATCTACATGGCCCTGTGTGAAAAAGTGATTGCCCCCCATTGTTAAAAAAAAAACTTACCTGTGGTTTATCACACCTGAGTTCAATTTCTGTAGCCACCCCCAGGCCTGATTACTGCCACACTTGTTTCAATCAAGAAATCACTTAAACAGGAGCTACCTGACACAGAGAAGTAGACCAAAAGCACCTCAAAAGCTAGACATCATGCCAAGATCCAAAGAAATTCAGGAACAAATGAGAACAAAAGTAATTGAGATCTATCAATCTGGTAAAGGTTATAAAGCCATTTCTAAAGCTTTGGGACTCCAGCAAACCACAGTGAGAGCCATTATCCACAAATGGCAAAA
This sequence comes from Oostethus manadensis, assembly GCA_024372805.1. Lineage (NCBI taxonomy): Eukaryota > Metazoa > Chordata > Actinopteri > Syngnathiformes > Syngnathidae > Oostethus > Oostethus manadensis. The sequence goes on along the minus strand of QODF01000059.1, from coordinate 1,743,752 downwards.
ACATGGAACAGTGGTGAACCTTCCCAGGAGTGGCCGGCCGCCCAAAATTACCCCAAGAGCGCAGAGACAACTCATCCAAGAGGTCACAAAAGATCCCAGGGCAACATCTAAAGAACTGCTGGCCTCACTTACCTCATAAGGTCAGTGTTCACGACTCCACCATAAGAAAGAGACTGGGCAAAAACAGCCTGCATGGCAGAGTTCCAAGACGCAAACCACTATTTAGCAAAAAGAACATTAAGGCTCGTCCTAATTTTGCTAAAAAAACATCTCCATGACTACGAAGACTTTTGGGAAAATATCTTGTGGACTGACGAGACAAAAGTAGAACTTTTTGGAAGGTGCGTGTCCCGTTCCATCTGGCGTAAAAGTAACACAGCATTTCATAAAAAGAAGAGTCAAATATGGTGGTGGTAGTGTGATGGTCTGGGCTTGTTTTGCTGCTTCAGGACCTGGAAGGCTTGCTGGGATAGATGGAAGCATGAATTCTACCGTCTAGCAAAAAATCCTGAAGGAGAAGGTCCGGCCATCTGTTGGTCAACTCAAGCTAAAGCCATCTTGGGTGCTGCAGCAGGACAATGACCCAAAACACACCAGCAAATCCACCTCTGAATGGCTGAAGAAAAACCAAATGAAGACGTCGGAGTGGCCTAGTCAAAGTCCTGACCTGAATCCCATGGAGATGCTGTGGCATGACCTTAAGAAGGCGCTTCATGCTAGAAAAGCCTCAAATAAAGCTGAATGACAACAATTGTGCAAAGATGAGTGGGCCAAAATTCCTCCAGAGCGTGTAAAAGACTTGTTGCAAGTTATGGCAAACGTTTGATTGCAGTTCTTGCTGCTAAGGCTGCCCAAGCAGTTATTAGGTGCAGGGGCAATGACTTTTTCACACAGGGCTATGTGGCTTTGGATTTTTTTTTCCCCCTAAATAATAATATGCAAAGGAATAAAAAAGGCAAATAGTTTTTCACACCACTGCATATGCATACACACGTACGATCGACGTAACGGGCACCCCTGCCATTGATGGACCAAATCTATGGCTGACTTGTGTGAATGTCTTAGCTCTGCTTTCATGGATGACTAAGAACATTAAACAATATTGAATAAATATTTGTAAATATTTCAGAGGCTGAAATCAGAGCATATATCACTTACAATAAAGTCAAATTAAGGACAGGAGGGCACATTAGCAACTAGCATTGGTATTCGCGCTAAAGTGCTAACAGTACCTTTTAACAGCAACATCTCGGTAGGTTAGTCTTTTCGCTGAAGAACAGCACAATGATCAAAATGACAGGTCCCGCGTCAGTCCCTGACTGATATACTGTATATACATATATTTTAGGATTTGTAGCGAAGCCTGTCACACACCTATAGAAAGCGGAACATGGATGGCAACTTTTGTTGGTAGAAAAGTAAAATGAATCAATCTAAATGATTGCTTGGTGGAAGTTTAACGGAGCCGCATGCAAAAAAGCCTCCTTTTTTATACACTGCACATGTACACATCAATCAATGTGCTCATCAATCACACTGCCTCATGATTAGAAAGACATTAGATGGCGCACACACACACACACACACACTGACAGGGTGATAAAGTATCTGCGGATCCATGCAAACATCTTTGCTATCTGCTGCCTGAGGTGCCTCTCTCCTCATCTCCTAGGTAACTCGCTGCATCTGCCTCAAAAGGCTCCGGGTCTGTACAGCAACGCCACCGGTCCACAGGGTTTCCTGTCCCTGTCCGGCCGCCACAAAAACCTCCTGAACAATGCGACGCACTTTCCTGCCCAGCCTAAAGGCCCCACCCACCAGACCAGCCCCAGTAAGCCTCAGTTGTCCATAACAAACGAAAACGGCAAGACCCGCCTCGCCGGACCTGCCTGCCCACCATCAAAGCCTCGCGCACTTTGGAAGAAAAGCATTGAGACACTGAAGACCCAACCCAGCGTGACGGCGCCGGGAGCTGGCCCGAGCCCGACAGCGGCACCTGGACCGGCCATGAAGAGCCAGCGCTACCTTCCCGAAGAGCCTCTGCACTCTGACATCTCGGAGTGCTCCAGCCGACCGCCGTCGCACAAAGACTCAGACTCCATGGCGGCAAGGGGCGGATTCAAGCCCATCAATCAGCTCAGGAAGAGGGGAGGCGGAGGAGGAGGTGGATCTAAAATTTACTCCATAGACTCGGACCAGGCCAGCCTCCAGTCTGCTCCTGCGTACCAGCGAGACAGCCAAGGGGGCAGCGACGACAACACATACCCGCCCGACCTGTTCCCCCCAGACAGCACGTATTCGCACCAAGTGGACACGCCCATCTTGCAGCTGAGTGCCACCTTGCTGCACCACAGTCACAGCGCCGAGGCTGATCTGCACTCCATGAAGGACAAAAAGTACAGCACCTACACGCACAGCAGGTAACGCGTTCCACTGTTCATTCCAATCTTCAATTGAAATCAATGATCTTTTATTGCAGCCAAGCAGGCGGCGCTAATTCCACAGCCATCTGGATTTCCGCCAAAGTTGTCAGTGGTAACATGGGTCCCCTGTAACAGTTGCAATTGCTCCAATCAGGAACAAGTTTGGAATCATTTGATTCACTCTGCACATGCTCAGTTCAGTCCGTAGCTTGCACGTGAAAAGAAGTGCTTTGAGGTGAACACAGCTCAAGTAGGAAAATATCATTTTATCATTAGGAAGTGTTTTTTTTCAATCTAATAATTTTTGTAAATACGTAGCTATCTTAGTTTTTGAACTTCTTAAACATATATCATTTTGGCGACGGGTTTGTCTTGCTGTTTTGCAGACAGATTGTTTGTGGTAATGTCTTAGCTGTTAGCTGTATGGTAAGCTTATGGTAAGTTAATTGATAATGCACTCTGACAGTGGTAACACACTGGCACGTACTCCTGAATAAGTCCCTGACTAAAAGTGTCATTTTAATTAAAACATTTATTTTTAGTTTCAACATGTGTAGGTGCTGGCCAAGAAAGCCCAACTGGGGTGTGCCTCTTGAAATTCTGAAAGGGGCATCCACCGAAGTGAAAGTCCAGGGAAAGTCAAAAAGAGTGGCAAAATGGTACGGTACATGCCATACGCTTTCACTTCTGCAAAGTGAAAAAAACCTTAGAAGATCGGGGCCCAAGAAAGCTTCCGCGTGTAGGCTATTACTCTGGAACAAAGGTGTTCGCTGGTGAACAGGAGAAGATGTTGACAGAGGTAAGCAGTTAGTAATTGGTCAAAGACAAGTAAGGGGATTTTTTTAAAGCTTATACTGGTGGCAATATATAAAATAAGAAATGGTAATATATTTAATGTTGTTTATAATAATTCATATTACAGGTGAGAGAAATTGCATAACAACTTGCTGTAAAATATGGCTGCAAACATCCAAAGTCATGGGACAAGACTTCAACTGATGCTCCAGATTGGTTTTCTGGTTTTATGAAGCAAAATCCAACTCTGTCCATTAGAAATGCTGGGGCCGCCAGTTTCACTAAACACACACGTGTCCCTCTTTTTTGGAAAGCTTGATGAGATTATAAAAAGACCGCAAACGACATTGCAACGAAATGGAATCGAGATGCTAACTTCTCCCCCCACTGTAGTCACAAGCTTCAACCACTTGATAGAAGTGTCTGTGGGCCACTCAAAACGTTGGTGAACACAACAAGTAGTTCCTGGATGACAATGAGTCCGGAAAGACCATGTCAATATACGACATATCAGGCCTTGTGAAGACTTCCAGCAGCAGCTACGCCAAAGAAAGTACAGAGTGGATTCCAGTGCACTGGAATTTGGCCATATAATCCAGCCATATTTGAGGAATGTGACTTTGCACCTTCTCAAGTAACAGACCGATCAGATTCAGCTTTTCAGGCCACAACCTCAGAAACTGACCAAGATTCTGCTTTGGCTGCCAATCGGGATTTTCCCTGAACTGACTTAGAATCTGTTCCATCCAGCAACCACGGTTCTGCTCTAGCTGCTAACCAAGCCACTTGTACACCAAGGCGGACACCAAGGCGTTCCCAGGCCAGCTGTGAGACATAGTCCCTCCAGCGTGTCCTAGGTCTTCCCGGGGGCCTTCTCCCGGCTGGGCATGCCCGAAATACCTCACCAGGGAGGCGCCCGGGAGGCATCCCGACTAGATGCCCGAGCCACCTCAACTGGAAACCTCTCAATGAGAAGGAGAAGCGGCTCTTCTCCTCCAAAAGACAACTTCGGGTGAAGAAAAAGAAGAAAACCCGAAACATTGAGCCACAGGATCTCCTCCTCTGATGAGAATTTCCATATCATCTGCATCGAACACTTGAATTAGTAGAAGCCAAAAGAGGCGTGGATTAAATGCATGACATGTAATCTCTGGGCTCACACAGCCTGCAACCAGGAGTGTCATTCACCTGCGACCGCTGTCTGCCTGACACTGACACAGATTCATAAATGCCATACAAAAACCTTGTACCTCACGCTCACACATTTAGTGGTTAAAGCCAGTTCCAGTTGGCACATGTTTTCATTATTTTATCTGTTTATTATTTGAATTTGTTGTCAGACAAACACATTGATTATTGGGAATAGTCACACGAGTCCCATGCTCTGTTGGGCCACAACACGTTTGTTTCATACCTTAAGTCACATATGTCAGACTTGTGACTGTGACACTGCATGTTTTCTCTCCAACCGGTTTCCCCAGCAGCTGATTTTAATTGATTACCTCCTTCCCTCAAATTAAGGAGGTGCTAATTTGGGGATGAGTCTTCTTTGGTGACTGGCTGGAAGGAAAACCTGCAGGGTCTCAGCCCTCTGTGGCACGAGGTTGATACCCTTGCCCTAAGTCATTGTCATGGTGCTTGTTGTATGTTGTTACAATTAACCCCAAGGCATGTTATAACTGATCCTGACTACGGGGTCAAGTGTAACATTTCACTTGTGGTGTGTGAGATTAAGTTATGCATTTTCTATTTGTGTTGCACAGGCAATTTACACTTCAGTTATTAGCAGACACGTTGGGTTAAAAGAGCTTGAAGCTGGAAACAAAAATGTCAAAATTGTTCCAACTGTCCCCCTTCTCCCCTACTTCTGCAAATTTTAACCTCCAGAATTTGTGGACATTAGAAACGTGCGAAACAAAGTGTCAAATCTTATTTTTGCTCTCTTCCATCAGTGGGAAGGACAAGTCTGCCAGTTCCTTTGACGCTCCGGGCTCAGGGGTGAGCTCGCAGGGCATCCGCCCAGGCCACTGCCGCTCATGCCTGACCAAGCTGAGCGGCTACTCAGGTCTCTACACGGTGCGCCCCCCTCAGGCCCGCTGCGACGCCTGCGCCCACCTTGGAAACTTATACGACATCAGTGAAGACCACCTGCACTACTCACATGCCGGCGACATGTTCGCCCACTTCCTGCCCCAGAGCCAGCTGGGCCTGGTGGGTGAGGGGGACGATCTGGTCAGCCACTTTGAGCCCACGCCGTCATCGCCGTCTGCCCTTCCCGCCTCCTCATCAGGGCAGCACCTGCAGCTGAGTCGCCAGCACTCCTACGAGATTGTGGTTCCCGATGGCGTTCCTGAGCGGCAACCTCAGCTGCTTGGCCTGAGCTTACCCGACAGGGAGCGGGAACTGAACCTAGATGAGGGGGCATATGCTAATGTCCTAACCATGCGCTCTGACCGCCCGTTCAGCGGCCGCAGCCCACCCTCACCATCCCCCTCCCACCATCACAGCTTGGATTCCCCCATGCCTCTTCCTCGCCGCTCCAAGAGCCTCTTCCCTGAGCGGCCCTCCCACAACCCCTTCCTGTCGACCCCAGGCACGGTGCAACGGGAGCCCGCCTCCCAGAGTGCCCCCCGCATGTCACAGAGGAGCTCCGCCCACGAGCTATACAAGCAGCGCATACCCTCGCTCACCCTTGGCAACCACGGCGGCCACCACGCCAACCAGCATCATATTGACCCGCAGGTTTTCTACCCTCACCAAGAGCCCCCGATGATGGCCTACATGGTCCCGCCGGCAGCCGCCCAGCCCATGAGCTACGTGACGGCTCCGCGAGCTTCCAGCGCCGGCGGGAACAGGCCTCGCCTCTACCGTCGCATGCCTAGTATCGAGTCTGATGTCTGAGATTCACACTTCCTGTCACTGATACGCACATATCTAAGATGGCCGTGTGTTTGAGCTAATCAGCCAACACGAAATGACCTTTCAACACCCCCCTCCCACCCCCGGCTTCTCTGAGTCAAGGGAGTCGCCCTGCACCTTTTTTTTTGCTGAGTGTGCAACTTCACCTTCAGCCCTCTGCAGCCGACATGTGTCTTCTACAAGCACACACGGAGCCACGCAGGACTCAAACTCGTGGGCAGACTCCACTTGGCGGCTCGGTTGGCAGGGTCTCCACAAACCAGCACATGCACACACACACACACATTGTGTGTGTATACACACAGGGATAGACTGTTTGATAACGTTGATGTCAGCTAATTGAACATTCCAAAAAAGGGGGTGGCAGTCCCCAAGTGGCTGCCAATCAAATCCTCTCAGGATGAGAATGTGCGTTCTGAGTGTTCCAAGAAGGACACACACACATTGCGCACACACAATTTAGTATCCTGGCTTCCTTCCTCTCTTAGCTCCTTCAGGTCACATTGCATGCTTCCTAAGGCCCTGACCTACGCTCACACACTGATGCAGGGTTATATGTGCACACACACACACACACATGCACAGCAGTAGAGGATGGTCCCATACAATGTGTGCGTGTGTGTGTGGGGTGGGGGGGGGCGCGTGTGTGCGTGCGTGTGTGTGTTGATGCTCATTGTTCACTTTGTACATTTTATAACCTGCCACCAAACACAAACCAAAAAAAAACACTTTTTTATACTCAGAATTCACTGGATGATTTGATGACTTTTTTTTCTTTCTTTATTTGGTTCCAGCACCTTGTGAGGTCACCAATATTAGCTAACGAGTACAGTGTCATAGATATTTGGTTTTATTCCTAGCCCCTCCCACTTCCTCTTCCTTTAGCGGCTTCTTGCTGTCATTTTAGAATAGATTAGCAGTGGCTTGAAGGCATTCTTGTCAACATTTGCATTTGGAAACATGGAACATTTTCGGAAAAATAAGGGAAAACGGCACCCCAAGAAAAAGGATGGGGAATGGGTGGGTTGCTAGTGTAAGACCCAACAGCCTAATGTGGTGAAACCGTATTATTTTAGTGGTGTGCTTTTATTTTGACAGGAAGTGTTATGCCGATGTTGCCAGGCAGACTTGAAGATGCGCTGCTCCAACAATGAAAATAATCGGAAGCTACGTAAAAATAAAGAAGGGCGAAATTGGGTGTGAATGTGAAAAGGTGCGAATCAACGCACAACATTGATTCTGACGGTGAGCTGAGATGTCAAGGGTGTCGCATCGAGAATTTTCAGGCTGTGTCCCAGTTGAGGGTTGATGCATCCATACCAGGAAAAGTCTCCAGTCGGGTCACCATACTCTAAGGCTGTGCTGTGTCTGAAATGGAATTCTTCTGTCGGTACACTTCTATACTCTGTGTATACTCTGTACACCTATGCTCTGCAGATAACAATGTTCCAACATCTCCGCCCCAAAGCCACCAATGAGCTGTTTTGCCACCACTGAGGTGAACAATCTATTGTTTTGCCGGACAGTCTTTCTGTTGTAACCACCCATCAGAAGACGAATATGACAGCAGAGAGCAGCTTTTATTTCCAGGTACAGTCATCCCTCACTAAATCCCTGTTTGAACTATTTCATTTTTTTAATGTATTAATTAATAAGTAATTGCTGTTTTGTGGTTGACTACCGTCTGCTATCAGTCAAAAAATGAAGCATAAAAATGACAAAAGGAACTAAAACACAAATACAGTGTTTGTCATTAACACCCGATTAATCAGGTGAACATGCCAAGGTAGAATTCTACATTGGTCGCTTGAGGGCAGTCATTTTCTCTGTAATTTTTCAAGTCTCTGAGCATACAAAATTCTCTATTCTCTGTGTTCACTCTGCACATTCGTGAAGTTAGTTTAATGTTGGACGTCGGGTATTTGTCTCTGTTGCTGTTAACTTCATGTTAGCAATTGGATATTTGGCTCAGTAGCAACAGCAGTAGTCCCCTCTCACTGTGCCCTGACTGCTCTCTCATTGGTGTGGGGAGCTGACACGGACCGTGTGTGTGTGTGTGTGTGCCAGTATTAGATGTGCTTTAGTGATTTTTAATGTAACCCAGCGTTTTAAATTGGCTGCTGACTTTGTGCCGGTTGTGTGTGAAATACAAAAAACAGCGACAGCTTCAAGAGGCACTCGATAGCTATCTTTCTTAACCACAGTCACAATTTCACACTTCTGGCCTTCAAAATAATAGCAGCGCACATTTTGTCTAATAATGGTAATAAAATAAGAGTGTCACACTTCAGGGTGCAAGGAGAATGGAGCATAAGACACAACTCAAAGCATAAGACGGAGCATAAGACACAACACAGAGCACTTGTTCCGTGCTCTGTGCGCATCATATGAGCAAATTTGTTCATATGATGCACGTATGCACGTTTGATGATTATTTTGAACTTTAAGAGGGTTTAATTTTTCGTTTATACTGGCGTTCCACGGCTCAGCGGAGACAACTTGTTACTGTGAGTGGTATTCCTCATAAATGAGGCTTTATTGTAGGGCGGTAACGATTTGCTTCAACTATTTGATGTGTATCAGGATTTGTGGATGCCGATTTGATTCAGCAATGATATTGGTTCATTTAGAACGATACGATCCAAAACGATTCAGTAATTTTAAATCGATTCAGAAACTTTTTTTGCCAAAAATTCAAGCAGTCTGACGGTGAAATAATTACCTGGGTACTGGACATTGCAGGTGAAGTTTCCTAAATTCCCTTTGCTTTTTATAAGAGAATCAGCTATATATTAATTATGGATGTAAACAAAAAGGTAAACAGCAAATCATGGCAAATGCATTCATATTTAAAAACAAAAATGCGAACCAACACTTTAGGTTGAATTAAAAATAAATTAACGGGTTGAATGATTAAGAGAAAAGTAGAAAGAAAGTAAGCCATATATGCTTTTGTGTAAATTACAGGGATTTTATTCATATATTATGTAGCCAGTAACAGGGGTGCAGCTAGGAAACCCAATAAAGTGAAAAAAAACACATATGGTATCGGTTGATATTGCCAAAGCCCTAATTATGACAATTGTCCGAGATCGATATCAGTAATCCAAAAAGCCCTAAGACATAATGCCATCCATGAATTTCACTGAAACAAAATTTAATTTTTATTATTCTAAAATCAAATTTACACAATAGTTTGGAACACAGTTTTGCTCTCAACTCCTGCTGCAGCATTTACTACATTACATAACTGCTACTTAACTACAGTGAGGGAAAAAAGTATTTGAACCCCAGCTGATTGTGTAAGTTTGCCACTAACAAAGAAATGATCAGTCTATAATTTCAATGGTAGCTTTATTTGAACACTGAGAGACAACAATGACAAAAAAAATTCCAGAAAAATGCGTTTCAAAAAGAGTTATAAATTTGCATTTCCATGAAGGTAATAAGTATTTGATCCCTGAGTACTTGGTGGCAAAACCTTTGTTGGCAATCACAGAGGTCAGCCGTTTCTTGTAGTTGGCCACAAGGTTTGCACACATCTCAGGGGGATTTTGGCCCCCTCCTCTTTGCAGATCCTCTCCAAGTCATTCATGTTTCGTGGCTGATGTTTGGCAAC
>QODF01000059.1:1721879-1733306 GCA_024372805.1 Oostethus manadensis | reverse complement strand
AATAATTGCACCAACTGTTGTCACCTTCTCACCCAGCTGCTTGGCGATGGTCTTGTAGCCCATTCCAGCCTTGTGTAGGTCCACAATCTTGTCCCTGACATCCTTGGAAAGCTCTTTGGTCTTGGCCATGGTGCAGAGTTTGGCATCTGGATTGATTGATTGTTTCTGTGGACAGGTTTCTTTTATACAGGTAACAAGCTGAGAGGGGTGCCAATGTCGGCTCGTTACCTGTATAAGATCCACCTGGGAGCTAGAGATCTTGCTTCGCAATAAATGTTAATGTGTTTAGTTCATTTACAGTTTAGGTTGGAATGTAGTTTGTGCACAACAAGGATTTGCTGTGCACATTGGGTGTCAACAACAGGTTTTTATTGCAGGTTTAAATGACCTCACAACAAGTCACAATAATAATATCACAATAACAATAACATAATTATAATAATAACACAATAATAATAACAAAATGATAATAGTAACACAAGTTACTTTTGCGGCCACACTTCACAATCAGCTAAAACTCAATGAACTGTGATTAATGAGGGATTACTGTATTTACATTTTGGAAGATAGCGCCCATTTTTCATGTGAGCAATAGTATTGGAACATGGGAGTGACTGTCAATAAATGCCTATGCTCAGTTTCAGATTGGTAGGATAGGTTTTGCCTGTGCAGACACCATTTAGAGATGAAAACAACATGAAAGTCAAAGTGTTGAGTATGGGTGGGAAACAATTCATTGTGAATTATTATTATAATAAATATGAGATGAAAAAATGAATAGAATCTTTGTAAATGGGAGACTATGAAGATCTGCTGCAATGAAAACGCGTAAAGAAGGCCATATTTGTCATTGTCCTTCAAGTGCAGCTTGGGAAGGATGCTTGCCCTCAATTAGGACACATCTTTAGAGAGCAGCTACGTGAGCGTTCTTGAATTGACTGACTACTTTTTGAATTTTGAAAAGCAGCTGGCATCCCAATGAGTGGTTTCATTGATTTGTCACAAACACATGTATGCGGTATTTGATCTTACAAAGTGGCTGGACAAAAGCGACCCATTGGAACGCTGAGCTGGTTGGTGAGTTATATGCACAATATCAGGTTGCAATATTTATATTTACTTCTGTACAAATACTTTTTTGTTTTTCTTCCAAATATTTGATTTGGTGAGTTAGATTTCAGTTGGTACCACGTGGCTGCTTCATTTCCATACCGCTTTTTATTCTTCGGATGACAGAAAAAAACTGAAAACTGGCATGTTTTTTATTCTTCTGTGACTTCTGTTGGTTTTTAATTTGGATTTTAGGATTTTTATTTCACTCCCCCAACCCCTGCTGTGATGTGGTAAAGTAGATCTGCGTCGCCTCATCGGCGTCAATGAGGAGTCCGGTCTAAGCGGTTCACAGTACGCCCACCGACTTCACTTTCACTACGAGTCTGTGCTGTTTTACCTCCCTTTGTGTGTGTGTGTGTGTTTTACACCAATCAGGCATTTATATAAGACAATGGATGAAGACTGTGTGTGTGTGTGTGCTTGTGTGTGTGGTGTGTGTGTGTGGTGTGTGTGTGTGCGTGCTTGCATTTGATTTTCTGTTCTCTTTTCCATTCATCCCACTCGTAACTTTTGACCCATCTCATGTAACACACACACACACACACACAGTAGTGTGTGCGTGTGTGTGTGTTGTGTGCAGTTTTGTACCATCACTGGAGATTTTTACACTTTTTTAAAATTTGCATGACTGTGCTTGTGCTTCTGGTGGTTTCTCTTTTTGCTGCAGCACCTTCCCAAAGGTCATGTGACCATGTTGCACACACGAACGCCGCACACACAAGACACACAGAAACACACTGATGCTGGAATAAAGCTGGAACCCCTCCCCCGCAGGACGGTGCAAAGAGGGAAATGTCGTTCCCGAGTGGGCACAGTATGTTGGGCCCCAAACATGCACGAGCGGTGTGGTGGTGGGCGGCGGTGAGTGTGTGTGTGTGCCTTGGTGTGTCTTCCCTTGGGTCTGTGCTGTGTGCTCACTTGTGTTTAAGTTCAGGGGTTTCTAAGCTACTGGTTGTGTTGTACATAAAACTTGTCCATCAGTACCTCTGTACAATGTGTAAATAAGTAAAGGTTACATTTTTCTACTCCCCCGCTTCTTTCTTTGGTCTTTACATGCTGTGGACGTATTTCAAAGATTGTCCACAAATACTCTAACTGGACCATCTTCTGTCATGTGCATTAATTTTACCACTGAGGATCTTTCTAGACCATCCTATTTGGATCGCATGATGCCGCACCAACGTCCTGGCAACCATGAGGGCGACACAAATACAACTACAACAGATACAACTACACGGGGAAACTCTATGGGGACTACAATGGGGACTGCTGGGAACCATGTCGACAAACATACTGGGGGCTTAACTGGGGAACACTCTGGAAATGACACGCATATATATGTAGTAAACCATTTTGGGAAAATGGAACTAACCCATGACAAATGTTAAGAAAAAATACTGGTGACTAATTTAGGATTGATGTTCGGAACCATGTTTGGGAAACGTACTAGGAGCAAAACCGGGAAACATACTGGAAATTACACACTCAGATGTACTGGAAACCAAAGAGGAACTAAACTAAGACAAATGTTAGGAGCCATACTGGGAAGAAAAATTGCAAAGTTATTTAAATTAAACATGGAACTAAATTAAGAAAATGTTTGATGCCATGTTGGAAAACATACAAGAAGCTAAACTGGAGAACACATTGGAAACCGCACACATAGATCTGTTGGAAACCATGTTAGGGAAGGACTATAGTAGAACAAATGTTTGGAACCATGAAGAGCAGCATACAGGTACCCACACTGGGACACTTAATATGAAGTACATTCAGAGAGGTTCTAGGAACGGTACTGGGGAAGACACTGGAAATGAAACAATTCTGAAATCCATCCATCCTTTCATTTTCTTCCGCTTATCCGAGGTCGGGTCGTGGGGGACGCAGCCTAAGCAGGGAAGCCCAGAGGTCCCTCTCCCCAGCCACTTCGTCCAGCTCTTCCCGGCGGATGCCGAGGCGTTCCCAGGCCAGCTGAAAGACAAAGTCTCTCCAGCGTGTCCTGGGTCTTCCCCAAGGCCTCCGGTCGGACGTGCCATGATGTGCCACCTGACGTGCCACCTCCCCAGGGAGGCGTCCGGGAGGCACCTAACCAGATGCCCGTGCCACCTCATCTGACTCCTCTCAATGCAGAGCAGCAGTTCTACTCAATGATGAGTAGTAGGATGACAGTGCTAGTGCTTCTCACCCTATCTCTTACGGAGAGCCCAGCCACCGTGCAGGGAAAACTCATTTCAACCGCTTGTTCCCGCAATCTTGTCCCATAAGTGAGGGTAGGAACGAAGATCGACCTGTAAATTGAGAACTTTGCTTTTTGGCTCAGCTCTCTCTTCACCACAACAGGTCGATGCAGAGTCCGCATCACTGCAGACGCCGCACCAATCTGCCTGTCCATCTCACGTTCCATCCTTCCCTCACTTGTGAACAAGGTATTTTAACTCCTCCACTTAAGGCAGGACCTCATTCCCAACCCACAGATGGCGCTCCACCCTTTTCCGGGCGAGAACCATGGACTCGGATTTAGAGGTGCTGACTCTCATCCCAGCCGCTTCACACTCAGCTGCGAACCGATCCAGTGAGAGTTGAATGTCACTGCTCAATGAAGCCAGCAGGACCACATCATTTGCAAAAAGTAGAGACCGAATCCTGTGGCCACCAAACTTAAACCCCTCAATGCCCTGACTGCGCCTAGAAATTCTGTCCATGAAAGTAATAAACAGAATTGGTGACAAGGGGCAGCCCTGGAATCCAACTCTCACTGTAAACGGGTCCGACTTATTGCCGGCAATGCAAACCAAACTCTGACACCTGTCATACAGGTAAAGAACCGCCTGGATTAGGTGGTCCGATACCCCATATTCCCGGAGAACTCCCCACAGTATTCCCCAAGGAACACGGTCGAATGCCTTCTCCAAGTCCTCAAAACACATGTAGCCTGAATAGGCAAACTCCTATGCACCCTCAGGAACCCTGCCAAGAGTACAGAGTTGGTCCACAGTTCCACGACCAGGAAGAAAACCACACTGCTCCTCCTGAATCCGAGATTTGACTATCCGGCGGATCCTCCTCTACAGAACCCCTGAATAGTCCTTACCGGGAAGGCTGAGGATTGTGATCCCACAATAGTTAGAACACACCCTCAGCCTTCTTGAAAAGCGGGACCACCACCCCGGTCTCTCAGTCCAGGGGCACCGACGTCCACACAATGCTGCAGAGTCGTGTCAACCAAGACACGCCCACAGCATCCAAGGCCTTAAGGAACTACGGGCGTATCTCATCCACCCTTGGTCTTTCCACCAAGGATCTCTTTGACAACCTCGGAAACCTCAGCCCCAGAGATAAGCGAACCCAACTAAGAGTCCCCAGGCACTGCTTCCATGTTGGAAGGCGTGTCGGTGGGATTGAGGAGGTTTTCAAAGTATTCCCTCCATCGGTCCACAACATCTCAAGTCGAGGTCAGCAGCACTCCGTCCCCACCATACACGGTGTTGACTGTGCACTGCTTCCCCCTCCTGAGACGGCGGATGGTGGACCAGAATCTCTTTGAAGCCATCCGGGATTCGTTTTACATGGCCTCTCCGAACTCCTCCCATGTCCGAGTTTTTGCCTCATTGACTGCCAGAGCTTTTTTTAGCTTGACGGCATCCCTTGATGTTGAAAGAGTTGAAACTCTTTCTGACAGGGGACTCTGCCAGACGTTCCCAGCAGACCCTTACAATGCGTTTGGGTCTGCCAGGTCTAAACGGCATCCTCCCCCATCATCGGAACCAACTCACCACCAGGTTGTGATCGGTTGACAGCTCCGCCCCTCTCTTCACCCTAGTGTCCAAAACATGTGGCTGCAAGTCCGACGACACATCCACAAAGTCAGTCATCGAACTGTGGCCCAGGGTGTCCTGGTGCCAAGTACACATGTGGACACTCTTATGCTTGAACATGGTGTTTGTTATAGACAATCCGTGACGAGCACAGAAGTCCAATAACAAAACACCGCTCGGGTTAAGATCAGGGGGGCCATTCCTCACAATCACATACCTCTCCAGGTATCACTGTTGCAGCCCACATGAGCGTTGAAGTCACCCAGTAGAACAAGGGAATCCCCCCCTCTAGGAGTCACCGTGGCCCCCCTCTGAAACAAGGCACGGAGGCGGGGCCCGATGGTGAGCGTCTGGTGGCCAGGCTTGCACCCATGGGGCCCGGTCGGGCACAGCCCAAAAAGGTAACATGGGTTCCCCCTCTCATGAGCTCACCACTCGTGGGAGGCGCCAAAGGGGTCGTGTGCAAAGAGAGCTGGGTGGCGGCCGGAGGCAAAGACCTTGGCGGTCCGATCCTCAGGAACAGAAGCTAGTTGTCGGTACGTGGAATGTCACCTCTCTGGCGGGGAATGAGCCTGAGCTGGTGTGTGAGGTGGAGAAATTCCAAACGAAATTCCAAAACGCAATGTGAGGGTCTGCTGGGAACGTCTGGCAGAGTCCCCTGTCAGAAGGAGTTTCAACTCCCACCTACGGGAGAGCTTTGACCAAGTTCCGAAGGAGGCAGTGGACATTGAGTCCGAGTGGGCAATGTTTCGTGCCTCCATTGTCGATGCAGCCGATCGGAGCTGTGGCCGTAAGGTGATCGGTGCCTGTCGTGGCGGTCATCCCAGAACCCGTTGGTGGACACCAGTGTTGAGGGATGCCGTCAAGCTGAAGAAAGAGTCCTATCAGGTCGTTTTGGCCCATCGGACTCTGGAGGCAGCTGACAGGTACCGAAAGGCCAAGCGGTCTGCAGCTCTGACAGTCGCTGAGGCAAAAACCCGGACATGGGAGGAGTTTGGAGAGGCCATGGAAAACGACTTCCGGATGGTTTCAAAGACATTCTGGACCACCATCCGCCATTTCGGCAGGGGAATGAGTGCACAGTCAACACCGTGTATGGTGGAGACGGTGTGCTGCTGAACTCGACTGAACTCGACTGTATGACCGGTGTCAGAGTTTGGTTCGCATTGCCGGCAATAAGTCAGACCCATTTCCAGACGGTGTTGGACTCCGCCGGGGCTGCTCTTTGTTACCAATTCTGTTCACTACTTTCATGGACAGAATTTCTAGGTTTGTGGCTGAATGTGAAGCTGCTGGGATGAGAATCAGCATCTTCATATCCGAGTCCATGGAACTTGCTCGGGAAAG
Organism: Oostethus manadensis; assembly: GCA_024372805.1. NCBI lineage: Eukaryota > Metazoa > Chordata > Actinopteri > Syngnathiformes > Syngnathidae > Oostethus > Oostethus manadensis. Next base: position 1,727,031 of record QODF01000059.1, on the reverse strand, counting down.
GGTGGAGTGCCATCTCTGGGTCAGGAATGAGGTCCTGCCTCAAGTGGAGGAGTTGATGTACCTCGGGGTCTTGTTCACAAGTGAAGAATGGAACGCGAGATGGACAGGCGGATTGGTGCATAGTCTGCAGTGATGCGCACTCTGCACCTGTCTGTCGTGGTGAAAAGAGAGCTGAGCCAAAAGGCAAAGCTCTCAATTTACCGGTCGATCTACGTTCCTACCCTCACCTATGGTCATGAGCTTTGGGTAGTGATCGAAAGGACAAGATTGCGGATAAAAGCGGCCGAAATGAGTTTTCTCCATGGTTGGGTGGCTGGGCTCTCCCTGAGAGATAGAGTGAGGAGCACTGTCCGGGAGAGACTCGGATTAGAACCGCTGCTCCTCTACATTGAGAGAAGTCAGATGAGGTGGCTCGGGCATCTGGTTGGGATGCCTCCCCAACGCCTTCCTGGGGAGGTGTTTAGGGCACGTCCAACCGGTAGGAGGCCTCGGAGAAGACCCAGGACACGCTGGAGAGACTATGTCTCTCAGCTGGCCTGGGAACGCCTCGGCATTCGCTGGGAAGAGCTAGACGAAGTGGCCGGGGAGAGGGACCTCGGGGCTTCTCTGCTTAGGTTGCTGCCCCCTCGAACCGACCTTGGATAAGCGGATGAAAATGGATGGATGGAAAAATTCTAGGAACAAAACTAGGACCAATGTTGGGTACAATGTTGGAAAACATATTAATAGTGAAAAATACTAGGAACTGAACTAGGACCAATCTTAGGGACCATGTTGGAAAACCTACTAAAAAGGGAGAATACAGGTAACTAACCTACGACCAATATTAGACAACCATGTTGGGAAGAATACTAAAAAGTGAAAAATCCTGGGAACTAACTGGGACCAATGTTGAGAAACATGTTGGAAAACATACTAGAAAGTGAAAAATACTGGGAACTAACTGGGACCAATGTTGGGAACCATGTTGGGAAACATACCAAAAAAAGAAAAATACTGGTAACTAAACTAGGATCAATTTTGGGAACCATGTTGGGAAACATACAAATTGGTGAAAAATACTGGGAACTAACTGGGACCAATGTTTGAGAACCATGTTGGGAAACATATGGAAAAGTGAAAAATACTGGTAACTAAAGTAAGACCAATGTTGGGAGCTATGTAGGGAACCATACTAAAAAGTGAAGAATTCTGGGAACTAAACTAAGACTAGTGTTTGGAACCATGTTGGGCAACATACTAAAAAGTGAAAAATACTGGAAATTAAACAAGGATTAATATTTGGAACCATTTTGGGAAACATACCAAAAAGTGATAAATACTTGGAACTGAACAAGAACCAATCTTGGGAACCATGTTGGGAAACATACAAAAAGGTGAAAAATACTGGGACCAATGTTTGAGAAGCATGTTGGGAACATACTAAAAAGTGAAAAATACTGGTAACTAAAGTAGGACCAACGTTGGGAGCTATGTTGGGAAACATATTAAAAAGTGAAGAATTCTGGGAACTAAACTAAGACCAGTGTTTGGAACCATGTTGGGAAACATACTAAAAAGTGAAAAATAATGGGAACTAAACTAGGACCGATCTTGGAAACCATGTGGGGAAACATACAAAAGTGTAAAAAAAAATACTGGAATTTAACTGGGACCAATGTTTGAGAACCATGTTGAAAACATACTAAAAAGTGAAAAATAATGGGAACTGACGAGGACCAATGTTGGGAACCATGTTGGGAAACATACTTAAAAGTGAAAAATACTGGGAACCAACTGGGACCAATATTGGGAACCATGTTGGGAAACATACTTAAAAGTGAAAAATACTGGGAACTAACTGGGACCCATGTTGGGAACCCTGTTGAGGAAGCATACTAAAAAGTGAAAAATACTGGGAACTAACCTAGGACCAATGTTGGTAACCATGTTGGGAAACATACTAATAAGAGAAAAATACTGGGAACTATACTGGGAGCAATGTTGGGAAGAATGTTGGGAAACATACTAAAAAGTGAAAAATACTGGGAACTATACTGGGAGCAATGTTGGGAATCATGTTGGGAAACATACTAAAAATACTGGGAACTATACTGGGACCAATGTTGGTAACCCTGTTGGGAAACATATCGGAGCCAAACACAGAATATGGTGGTAAGTTTGGGAACTTAGAACTTAGAAAAATGTTAGGAAAAGTAGCGGGTGCACTTTATTATCTGGCATATAAGCAGTCCTATTGTTAAGCTTCTTATGCGTGTATCATATAACATAGAAACATGAGCAAGCGTGCTGTAAAATATACTGAGATGTCATACTTGGACAACTATGCTATTTGTCCGTCTAGTATTACTACCAGGACACACCTCACATATTTATGAGATCTGAGAATGACCCAGAGATGTATTTTGGGAATCAGCAGTAAAAGTGTTCTCTATGTACTTTCATAACACACCCTCACTGTGTCTGCGTGTGTGTGTGTGTGTGTTGTGGTTGAATGTGTGCAGCTGGATGTGAGTTTATTCATGTACTGTGTGTGTATTTTTATCCCGCATACATCATACTGTACGTTCATTCTGTGTGTGTTTGTGTTAGAGGAGGTGCAATCTATGCTGACATGGATCATCTGCTTGCGTGAATGAGGTAAACGCACACACACACACACACTTATTTAAGTGCTTAATAGAATATAGGCAGGCCCACATGTCACGCACACGCACACACACACACACACACACACAGGCATGTAGGCCTGTGAGATGAAGCAGATAAATGAGGATAATGAATTTCCTGGATGATGATGATGAAGATGCAAGGGGCCGGCGGCGTCACAGAGCAAGATGGAGGACAGCGAGGCGTTGCCAGAGCAGCTGTAGGCTGTTGGCCCTTCTTGAGACTGCAAACATCCTCATTAAGCGGCAGCCAGCCCACACACTTAACAACATGCGTGCGCGTGCGTGTGCGTCGGCGTGCACACTCGTGTTCTTAAAGTGTTCGCCATGGCGGCAGTGAGCACGGCTTGCCTGCCTACACGCTAAACAAACCCATGAAAATGTATGAGGGCCCGGCAACACCTACTCACACACTCTAAAAATACTGCCAGCAAGTCATCACAGGAAGACCAAAGCTGGGATGAATCGAGAGGAAGAGCAGAGGAGGACTGTGGTGGTGGTTGCTGGGCGGGGGCAACATGATGAAACGGCTGACACCTCGGAACATCGATTCTCATGTACCGTCTCCTCCTGCAGCGTTTGAACCGCACCGCCACAAAGGACCACCTATGCTGTTCATGTGCGGCGCCCCCTATGGGTTGCGTTGAAAACGCTTCGTAAGACATGCTGGCTACTATACTGAATACTACATATCTCTTGTATTTCAGTGTTTTGACTAATAATACACCGTAGTGGAGGATGCATGGAAATACATTACAAACACTTGGAGTATATACATTACATTAAACTGTATACTACTACATATAATACGTTACAACGCCGTATTGTATGCTATCCAAGCCAGAACTGTGGCATAACTTTCCACCATTAACCGAAACACACTAACTGGGTGGGCGGTACTTGAGGCGCGTTACCAATCAATTCATTTGATTTTGACAGAAGGGATAAAAGCAAGCCCTGGTTTAGCCTGACCAAGTAGTGTTGCAGATTTTCATTCAACTTTGTTTGCCTCTAAAGAACAATCAATTCAGCTGTTCGTTTCATTTTGTGCTTTATTTTTTTGTTTTGCAAATCCCCCAAAAATGTCTGCCGGGGTGTGTTGAGTGAATACCCACAATTCACTGCTGCCCACACAAATGTGTGTGTGTGTGTGTGTGCAATTCTCTGCTGCCCTGCACACACACACACGCACACACATGCAGACATCCATGCATGAAACACACTTTGCTTAAATAGTTGATGAGGTCTACGAGGCTGTCAGCCATCATTCGGCCGCGCGGCGAGAAGACCTGTCGCGTCCAATGAGCAGTTTTGTCTCGTGTAACGTGACGTGCAGACTCGGTTGCCGCAAATGGATTCCCAACAAACCACCGCCTTATTTTACGCCACAATACACACTTGATGACCTTTCCGGTGCGTACGCCAGACGGCATGCCATGATCCCGACCTGGCATCCAGGCATATAACAAGCACATTAACTATTTAACCCGCGCACAAAAACAACGCTCAACTTTACTGAGAAAGAACAGGAAGCAGGAAGTATATGACGCTGTAGGGACAAAAGTTTTGGGACAGCTCCAGGAAGACTGAGAATGTGTTGTCTTTGCAACTAAAACAGCTTACTGAGTGTCTCGGTGAGGTAAAGAACTAAAAATAATCAAGTGGTCTTGTCCAAGCTTTGATCGAGGGATTGATTTATTGATGCTGCACCGCAGGACTTGTGTGCAGTGGCATAAAGCTGCAGGTTATAAATTGCACCCCCTCTTGGCGAGCCACTGATTATTGCCCACCACTTGATTGAGGACAGCTTTGTTAAAAAAAATTAGGCTTCTCTCCTTCCCACTAATTCCCTCAGATCGGGAAGTCTGGGCTTCCCAGTTGAAGCTGCTGAACCCGTGACCTTACCTCGGAAAAGCGCTGAAAGATGGCTGGAGGGATACCTCATGAATACGCAATAAATCTAAGCCTGCTACTTTACCACTTGCTGTTTCATTCACGCCAGCAAAACACTAGCAGTGATTAGACAAAAAAGCAGGTAGCGGGGCCCCATGGATAGAAGCTGTGCTGTTGGTCTACTCGGGGGCAAACGTGCGTCAGCAAGACGTGGACCTGGCAAGGCTTTCCAGAAGATAAACCCTCCGTGATGAAGTCACCGAGATGTCAGTGCTTCCATCACAACACACGTCACACTGCAGCACACCCAAGCGCTTGTCCTGGAAGCACAAAACTGTTCCAAGACAGAGAACTAAGAGCCTCCATCCATCCATCCATCTTCTTCCGGTTATCCCAGGTCCGATATAGGAGGCAGCAGCCTAAGCACAGAAACCCAGACTTCCCTGTCTATGGCTACTTCGTCCAGCTCCACCTGGTTGATTCTGAGGTGTTCCCAGGCCAGTTGAGACACATAACCAGTCGAATGTGTTCTGGGTCTTCCCCGAGGCCTCCTACTGGTCAGATGTGCCCTGAACACCTCCCCAAAGAGG
>QODF01000059.1:1650100-1706214 GCA_024372805.1 Oostethus manadensis | reverse complement strand
ACCACAGTTTTGTACACCTTTCCTTTCATTTTAGCTGAAACTCTTCTATCACACATCACACCCGACACTTTTCTCCACCCATTCCAGCCTGCCTGCACACGCTTCTTCACCTCTTTTCCACACTCTCCATTGCTCTGGACTGTTGACCCTAAGTACTTAAAATCCTCCACCTTCTTTATCTCTTCTCCCTGTAACCTCACTCTTCCACTTGGGTCCCTCTCATTTACACACATGTACTCCGTCTTGCTGCGGCTGACCTTCATTCCTCTCCTTTCCAGGGCAAACCTCCACCCCTCAAGCTTCTCCTCCACCTGTTCCCTGCTCTCACTACATATCACAATGTCATCTGCAAACATCATAGTCCATGGAGATTCCTGTCTAACCTCGTCCGTCAGCCTGTCCATCACCATAGCAAACAAGAAGGGGCTCAGAGCTGATCCCTGATGGAGTCCCACCTTTACTCGGAACTCCTCTGCCACACCTGCAGCACACCTCACTACTGTCTTACAGTCCTCCTACATGTCCTGCGTCGCTCTAACATACTTCTCTGCCACTCCAGACTTCCTCATGCAATACCACAGTTCCTCTCTGGGCACCCTGTCATAAGCTTTCTCCAGATCTACAAAATACAATGCAGCTCCCTCTGACCTTCCTTGTACTTCTCCATCAACATCTTCAAAGCAAATATGCATGTGCATCTGTTGTACTCTTTTTTTTTGGCATAAAACCGTACTGCTGCTCACAAATGCTCACGTTTGCCCTTAGTCTAGCTTCAACTACTCTTTCCCATAACTTCATTGTATGGCTCCTCAGCTTTATTCCTCTGTAGTTGCCACAGCTCTGCACATCTCCCTTGTTCTTAAAAATGGGCACCAGCACACTTCTCCTCCATTCCTCAGGCATCTTCTCATTATCTAAGATCTTGTTAAACTACCCGGTCAGGAACTCTATTGCCACCTCTCCTAGACACTTCCATACCTCCACAGGTATATCATCAGGACCGAGTTCCTTTCCATTCTTCATCCTCTTCAATGTCCTCCTCACTTCTTCCTTACTAATCTTTGCGACTTCCTGGTCCACAACATTCACCTCTTCTATTCTTTGTTCTCTTTCATGTTCCTCATTCATCAACTCTTCAAAGTACTCTTTCCATCTTCCCATGACACTACTGGCACCTGTCAATACCCTTCCATCCTTATCCTTCATCACCCTAACCTGCTGCACGTCCTTCCCATCTCTGTCCCTCTGCCTTGCCAACCTGTATAGATCTTTCTCTCCCTCCTTGCTGTCCAACCTAGCATACAAGTCATCATAAGCCTTGTTTGACCTTCACCTTCACCTTACGCTGCATCTCTCTGTACTCCTGTCTACTCTCTTCAGTCCTCTCAGTGTCCCACTTCTTCTTAGCTAACCTCTTACTCTGTATACACTCCTGCACCTCCTCAATCTACCACCAAGTCTCCTGATCTACTTTGCTTCCAGATGGCTATACAATACATGGGTGTAATGTATTGTTGCCAGGCAGTGGGTGAGGGAGGTGTGTAGTGTAGTGTAGTTGGGGTGTTGTGTACTGTTGTGTTGGTGGAGTGTGAGGAGGAAGCAGAGAGGAGTGTTAAAAGTAGATGTTTATTTGGGTGACAAAAAAGGAAAGGGAATAAAAAGACAAGATGGGAAGTTTGCAGCTAAATGAAGTGAGGATAAAAAGCTGGACTTGAAGTCACTCGAGGCTCCAATGGGATGGTCAAAAGTGTAAAAGAAAAAGGTAGAAATGGACGACATGTCCTTCAAATGAGAATCAAATCAGAACGCTGGAGATGGGAACCCGAGTGGATCGCCCACTTTTCGGCACCACGATAGGCTCGTCGTCTGTGGAAGAGGACAGAGAAAAGGACAAGAGGGTTGTCACGCCAAGTGCTTGGCATACATGCACGCTAGGAGGAGAGGCGCACCTGTCGGGAGGAAGTTCTCCGCTCGATGGCGGTCTCTCTCGATGAAGAGGGCGGTGGCCAGGAAGAAGGCTCCGCCCCCCACGGCCACAAAGGAGCAGAGCAGAAGAGCGAGCTGTAGAGAGCGAAACTGCCACAGGAAGGAATCCTTCCTCCTCAGTGCGTCAGACACCTGAAACACGCACGCACGCACGCGCTGAGCTGCAGCCTTTGTGTGTGTGCGTGTGTGTGCACGTACCACGCCTATCAGATAAGGACTTCCTGCATCTCCCAGCAGATGTGAGATGACGATCTGCAGGGCTTCTGCAGTGGAGCGCCGCGTGGGAACGACCACGTACTAAGAAGAAGAGAAGACGAGTAGAGTAAGGCCGACAAAGGAAAGAGAAAGAGATGATGCTCCTCACCAGAAGAATGTCTGCCACAATGGCCCAGTTCATGGACAGGAAGCTCTCGCCAAGGAAAATAAACACCTGCAGGGTTTTAGCACGTTAGCGCTAGCAGGAGGATGACGAAGGATGAGGAGGACTCACATAAGTGGCCGTGGTGCTGGCCTCAGCAAACACGATCGCCAGGTACAGGAAGGGCGCCGACAGAAGCAGGCCGGCGGCACAGACCAGTGGATCTGCCCGGGGTGTCCTGGTCCTTAGCAGGCGACTTGCCTGCACGCCGCTGGCCACGCCCAGCACACCCGTGACACACGTAATGGCGCCAAACACAAGACTGGCAGAAGAGAACACACGCTGGAGTACTACGCATGCCCTGGAGATAGCGCCATCGTATGCGGCTCACCTGTCAGAGGACGAGCAGTGGCCCTCCAGGCAGGGCGCTCGCTCGCCCGCGAACACGGCCGCTCTGAAGAGGAAGGTCGGCGCCCACAAAGCCAGTGAGCCGGTGACGAAGGCCACCGCCGTGAAGCCCAAGGTAGACAGGATGAAACTTGAGCTGCAGCCACAGCAAGAGCTTTTTAGTCTTCATGGTGCTTGGCGCTGGGGTGGCACCACCGCTGTGAACTTACTTGCTGCTCAGGGCCTGCAGGTCGCTCAGCCAGCTGGACCGGTGAAGCTCATTTTGGTGCTGGGCTTCAATGGCGCCTCGTTTGGGCTCCTGGACCACTAAGAGCAGCAACAGCACCGCCAACACACCCAACCCTGGCGTCACCTGAAGCACAGAAGCGTGCTGAAGCTCACACACACATGCATGAGCATAAGCGCAGGTGTGCATCAAACTCACCCGCAGTGCCCAGTGCCAGTCCTGCATGAGGTTACTGACTTGTGAGCCCACGATGTAGCCCAGACCGCTGGTGGAGACAAGGAGGCCAAATGTGAGCAGAGCATCTCAACATGCATGGAGCTCCGCCTACCTGCCCACTGGGATGGCAAAGTAAAAGATGGACAGCATGTTGGTCCTGGTCTCCTTGATGTAGAGGTCGGCGATGATGGTGGGTGCGATGGTAGAGTAGCTGGCCTCGCCCACGCCAACCAGGCCACGGGTCAGCAGCAGCACCCAGAAGTGCTGCGGCACAAGAAGACCAATCAGAGCCCGGACACGGCTACTAATCCCGCTCCTCCTACTCGGGGTGCCGCTCACCTCCCTCGGCGTGTAGGAGCTGGCGAGCGTCACCAGAGACCAGAAGGTGATGCCGACGCTCATGATCCACTTCCTGTTGTACCTGTCCCCCAGGTAACCAAAGAGCGGCGCCAGGAACATGTAGCTGCAGATGAAGACTGGAGCAAAGCAGGAAATGATGTCCCCGACAGCCCAACCAATCATGGAGCAAAGCAGGAAGTGATGCCCCGACAGCCCCACCAATCATGGAGCAAAGCAGGAAGTGATGCCCCGACAGCCCCACCAATCATGGAGCAAAGCAGGAAGTGATGCCCCGACAGCCCCACCAATCACCAATCATGTCTTCTTACCCGTTTGGAGCAGACCCGACTTGCTATCGTCGATTCCGAAGTAATGCTCGATGTCGGGAAGAACTCCTGGCGAAGAAAAGACAGCATGAAGGTGTTGTGGGCGTGGCAGTCATCTGACGGAGGCGGGTACCTGCCACGGTGAACCTGTCCATATAGTTGAGCAGGTTGATGTAACACAGGATCAACACGGTCAGCACCGCACGCACGCCAGACACGCCGCTAACAGGCTCCTCTCTCTCTGTCTCCGCTCCTTCCACCTCGCTGTCATCCGAGAACAACGCCGCCGAGTCCGACGCGGGCGTGTCAAGAGACATTCCGGGCCGCTGAGGAAACAGGAAGTGGGCTTTATTGACGAGACCGGGGAGCCGGCAGGCATACCTAATAAAGTGGCTAGAGGGCGTACTGTCTTGAGGAAACGATCTGCAAGATGATTGGATGATGTGATGTCAGAGCGCTGCACAGGAAGCGGAAGTCTTCCTGTTGAGATCCAAATCCCTGCTGGACCGTCTTCTCCCACCAAGCATGTGAACGACAGCTGTCAATCATTCACCATCACCACAGCGTTCACGTGACGTCTCACTCTGATGCTTTTCTGTGAGCAGAGAAAACATGTGTTTCAAAAAAGATATCATTTTCTATGAACATACAGTTATGTACACAGGATACATGAAGTATACATACACAGACACTTGACATACAGTACACAGGCAGTATACATTAAGTATATACAGGCAGTATACAACTACTGTATGTATACACAGTTTATACAGCACATACAAACTATAGTACATATAGTACATACAGTGTATATACGGTGTGTACATGCAAACTATAGTACATATAGAACATACAGTGTATATACGGTGTGTACATGCAAACTATAGTACATATAGTATATACAGTGTATACATGCAAACTATAGTACATATAGTACATACAGTGTATATACGGTGTGTACATGCAAACTATAGTACATATAGAATATACAGTGTATACATGCAAACTATAGTACATATAGTACATACAGTGTATATACAGTGTATACATGCAAACTATAGTACATATAGTACATACAGTGTATATACGGTGTGTACATGCAAACTATAGTACATATAGTACATACAGTGTATATACGGTGTGTACATGCAAACTATAGTACATATAGTACATACAGTGTATATACAGTGTATACATGCAAACTATAGTACATATAGTACATACAGTGTATATACGGTGTGTACATGCAAACTATAGTACATGTAGTACATACAGTGTATATACGGTGTGTACATGCAAACTATAGTACATGTAGTACATACAGTGTATATACGGTGTGTACATGCAAACTATAGTACATGTAGTACATACAGTGTATATACGGTGTGTACATGCAAACTATAGTACATGTAGTACATACAGTGTATATACGGTGTGTACATGCAAACTATAGTACATGTAGTACATACAGTGTATATACGGTGTGTACATGCAAACTATAGTACATGTAGTACATACAGTGTATATACGGTGTGTACATGCAAACTATAGTACATGTAGTACATACAGTGTATATACGGTGTGTACATGCAAACTATAGTACATGTAGTACATACAGTGTATATACGGTGTGTACATGCAAACTATAGTACATGTAGTACATACAGTGTATATACGGTGTGTACATGCAAACTATAGTACATGTAGTACATACAGTGTATATACGGTGTGTACATGCAAACTATAGTACATGTAGTACATACAGTGTATATACGGTGTGTACATGCAAACTATAGTACATGTAGTACATACAGTGTATATACGGTGTGTACATGCAAACTATAGTACATGTAGTACATACAGTGTATATACGGTGTGTACATGCAAACTATAGTACATGTAGTACATACAGTGTATATACGGTGTGTACATGCAAACTATAGTACATGTAGTACATACAGTGTATATACGGTGTGTACATGCAAACTATAGTACATGTAGTACATACAGTGTATATACGGTGTGTACATGCAAACTATAGTACATGTAGTACATACAGTGTATATACGGTGTGTACATGCAAACTATAGTACATGTAGTACATACAGTGTATATACGGTGTGTACATGCAAACTATAGTACATAAAGTACATACAGTGTATATACGGTGTGTACATGCAAACTATAGTACATATAGTACATACAGTGTACATATAGGAAGTGTTTGGGACAATACACCTTAGGTGTAATACATGGGGTGCGCGCGCGCCTGTCCAGGCAGGGGAGGAGCTGTCCCCCTTCCTTCTTGGGAAGCCTTGAAGGCCACAGGGTTGGGAGTGAGCAGAAGCAGAACCTCTGACAAAGAGGCTGGCATCCGGCGTGCCCACACCCAAGCATGGCACAGCGACGCGTCCCTCACTCATTTTTATACTTGGGGTTTCTGTTTGAGTTGGGCTTTTAGTGAGCTCTGGTCTTCCTGGTCTCTGGTCTCCGTCCCGTCGTGCTTTGCATCTGGAAGCCCCCTAAGATCATGACCAACGTGCTAAACGTCCTTGTAATGGCGTCCGAGCCCGTGTTTTGGTCAGGAAGGTTCCTGACAAACACACGTTGGAAACGCAACCCCCGTCAGGTCGCTCAGGTGACGACTATGTCCGTCACGTGACCAATCGACCACAGGGTGACGTCACGACTCGAGTCAGGCTGACGAACGAGTGCGAATTAACAGAAGTGCGGAGAAGAAAGCAGACACGTCAAATGTTTGTTGAGTAGCTTCGGGAAGCTTGTTTACCTCGCAAGATGAGAGCAGTCTTCACTTCCGGTCACGTCCTTGGCCTCGCCGTTCGCCACCGCATGACCTTTAAAGCTAAAACTTGCTAAAACGCCACAAACAGGTTTGCCGCCGCCATGACAGCCGAGTTAACTTCCGCTCCGAGCTCACGTGACGCCCAGTCACATGTCAGCACAGAGCCAATGAGGTGGCTAGTCACTGTGACACGCTTCATAGTTTAAACACAACAAAATAAAAGCAGCACTGAGATTTTTTTGGTTTAATTTGTGGATTGTTTTGAATTCAGGGGTGGTTTGTAAATATGCAGCAAAGCCTTTATTTGCCTTGGGAAACAAAAAATAGATCTTTTCTTTCTACAGCATTTACAAAGTCAAGTAAACAGTGGGCTCTTCTTTTGTCGAGTTCCACTTCCTGCGAGCCTCACGTCCACACCTCGATGATGTCGCCATCCTCCATGTCCAGCTGTGCAGGCGTCTGATTGGCTGTCACCTTGCAGCCGTCAAAGTGAAACTGCACCTTTTGTTTGGCGCCGGAAGGCATTGCCGACACGTACTGCGAGAATATGGAGCCTAGCTCCGCCTCCTACAATGCACCATGACATCACCAGTTAGCAGCCAAAGCGAGCATGAAGCTGACATGCAGCGGATGCGCCGACTGACTTTGTGCACGGAGAAGTCACGCGTGGAGCCTCGCTCTTTGCCCTGCAGACGCACTGTGATGACGCCGCCCTGCTCCGTCGCCATGACTACACACTCTGCAATACCACGGACAGTCCATCCCTCGTAGCAACACTGGTGGCAGCGTGTCACATGACTTACCTAAGATGTCGGTGATACCGAGGCCCAACTCGCTGATGCTGGCATGGCTGGGAAGCTCCACCTCCTCCCTCAGCAACAGGAGGCGGTGGCTCGGCACTTGAAGGATGACTGACAGCTGGTTGGCGATCTCCCCCACAGACGTCGTCTGGGACACACAAATACCACATTTAGAGACGGGCAAAGTAAGAAGGGTGTACACGTGGACGTGCACGTACCGACAGCACAGGAAGCTTGTAGACGTCCGTGCGACATCGCACCTTCAGACGGCTTTCCTGTGCCCACTCATCCCGTGGCTCCACCTCCAAAACGAGGACATCGTCCTGTTCTCGCTCAGGAAGGCAACCCCTACGCCGTCTGAGCGCCACGTCCCGCCCCTCGGGCGAGAGGGTGGCGCTGATGGCCCGCAGCTTCCTGTCCACCTCACTGACACGCCAGCATTAGTATAAGTGTGTGTGCGTGTGCATGCGTGTCACTCACTTGATCTTCTTCTGGAAATGTCGGGACTGTTTTTGCACGGGAATATCTGCTGGTGGAGGGGGAGGAGACAGCGAGCGGGGCCCTCCCCTGTCAAAGACAGGTTAAGTGTGTGTGTGTGTGTTTGGCGTGCACATGATCTTACTTGTCTCCGCCGTCGTCCACCAGTTGCACTTGCTGTTCCTCCTCAGAGTCGCTGAGCACGATGGTGGCCGCCGGCGTCGTTCCACTCGCCATGTGTGACCACAGACTGTCCACGCCATCATCTTCTGCAGGCGACAAAAGAAGAAAAAAGTCTGGAATTTGAAAAAGCAGATTCCAGCTTTGCAGCATCCTAGATGACCTTTGACCTGTTCTTTCTTTTCCTGTCAATATGGGAAGCTCCGCCTTCAGACTCAAACTGCTGTTGACCTGAAACATGCCGGAGGTCACCAAACGCCCTGGATGAGCGCCTCAAGCCCGCGCCCCCTGCTCACCTTGTTGGAGTAGATGGGCACGGGAACGATGGCCGACGGGTCGAGGATGCGGCGGCGCTTAGGCGGTGGCTTCGCCGCAGGCGCTTCACCGTCAGACAGCTGCTGAGCACACAGGAAGCCATCGATGATGACATTGCTAGTATGACCCCCAGCGGGGAAGTGCTGTGATCTCAACTCTCATGTGGGAAGAGTGCGGACTCATTCATCCGTCCATCTTCTATGCCGCTTACCCTCATTGGGGCCGCGGGTGTGCTGGAGCCTATCCCAGCTGGCTTTGGGCGGGGTACACCCTGGACTGGTCGCCAGTCCATCGCAGGGCAGCCAGACAAACATTCACACCAACGGACAATTTAGAGCCGCCAATGAAGCTAACGCGCATGTTTTTGGAGTACCCGGATGAGGACTCATCCTGCACACACTAAGTGAAAAAGCACCACGTGCTAGCACGCGCTGCAATGTATACACTTGCTAGCTAGACGGTTAGCTTGCCGTTTCTCAATCTAACACTTTACCATTCAAGAAAGCTACGTTGAGTCTCAAAAAGGCGAGATGGTCAAACCAGAACACTGTAACCGGAATATTTCACATCTTGACACCGTCAGGAACAGGTCGGAAGGCTTTTTCTACTCAAACGCAGAAGTATGTCACTCACCGCGTCCGCCATGTTTGCTTCCGCGTCACTGCTGCGTTCAGGGACTGCAGGATATTTGCCACGCTGCTGCCTTCGGGGACCGACAGATTCCAATACTTATATTTATATTACATTATATTCCAATACAATTAGAAGTAATGTGCACAACGCCAGGTGTTATGAAGCAAAATATTGACACAAAAAATAGATCAAAGATAAAATGTAAAAGTGACACGATATTATTTGATCAGAACATGACTTGACTTCGCTTTCAGTCTTTTAACTGTCGACGCAAGGTGGAGGAGCAGCCAACTACTGCGATTACCAATCACCTGGGGTAGGTGTGCAAGGAAATGAGTATTTCTGCTTGAACCTCCATGCTGTCATGTGACGAGAAAGTAGAACTCCTTCACACAATGACTAACACAGGAAAGTATTGTATAGCTTGCTGTATTTTCCACATCAGGTTGCATGGCAGTAGGACGTCGCTATCTTTAATTGGCTATTTCCAAAGTACCCTTTTTGTGTTAGTTAGTGATAAAAAGCGAAAAGAGACATTTTTATTCAGACGGCGCAAAGACAAAGATGGAAGCAGAAAGACAAGCAGCAGCTTCCTGGGAGGGAAGCACTTCCTCCATCATGCACTAGGTGAGGCGCCAGGACTAGTCCTGGTCCACGTGGCCTTGCTCTTTCATGTGTCACGCCTTGGGACATGACAAGCCAATGTTGTCACTTCTTCTTGTTCTCCTTGCAGGCGACCACGTAGCGCTGCGCCACGTTGAGCGGCGGCGAGTAACCGTCTGCGTACGACGTGTCCTCAAACAGCACCGAGTAGTCGTCTTGGGGCTACGCGCAAACACACACACAAAATCATGTGGTGCACGTTTGTACGTGTGTGTGTGTGTGTGTGCTGACCCGGTAGGGACGTGTGTGTATGAGGGCACGGTAGAAGCAGGTGGTCTGGGGGTAGAGGGCGAGCACCAGCTGGTCTTTGTTGAAGAGGGCCTCGGGGTCGGTCTCAGGGTTGGCCTTCCACTGAGGCAGCGGGATGACGCGGCGTCTGCTGAGTGTGTGCCGCCTGCGCGCGCGCACACACACACACACACACACACGAGAAGTGACATGGGCTCTGTACACCCCTGCTTCCTGCTGCCAAGCTACTCACTCTTTGCCTTCTTCATCGATGTCATCCACCTCATACCTGAAAGAGGCGGCGCGTGTGAGTGCGGGCATCCACTCCGAGTCAAAGTTGACATTCTTACTTGTTGGTGGCGTGGCTGTAGCTGACCACCTCCGCCAGGATCCACTGCTCGTCTCCGTCCACGGCTTTCACCCTGGCTGCCACCTTGTCGCCCTGTTTGGCCACGTAGTCGCTGCTGGCGGGCATGGCCCCGCACAGAGGAGGGGGGCTGGGCACGGTGAGGGCAAGGATGGCAGTTAGACGTCGGACGAGCCTTTATGGCTTTCCAGCAGAGGGCGCTGTACCTAGCGCTGGGCATCTATTCATTTCATGTTCGTTTTTTTACATCTTCATGCCCGCGTTTGGTGATGGTTGCTGTCATTACCCAATTAGACCACCCGCATACCATCAGGGAAGTGTTCATCCATGTCAACCATGGACAATGTGTGACTGGGACGGGGAATTTGGCAAAAAAAACATTTACATTGGCATCGTGTCATGCAAAGGATGAAACACCTCTGGATTGACGTGTGCCCCGTTTTTGGCTTCCTCCAGGCAGTCATGTCAGTCAAAAAATAATTCAGGTGGCTCTTATGCCGACATTCTTAGCGCCAATACGGCGCATGGCCAGCTCAGACCTCCAGCTAACATAAGGCTGTGTGCTCTTTCACAGACAACCCACCTGAGGGTCATGCTAGCTTAGGCCAGCACCTTGACCAGACCCTAATGCTTTGTGAACGTGTGCTGCTATGTAAAGGGACTTCTAAAGGTACTGCTTAGATATTTATGTCAGTCATTCAGAAAAAGTTCCTTTCATTAAAGAAAATCATGGAGACATTTGAAAATTTCAGACATGGGGAATCATTAGGAACCAAAATCAAAATAAGGAATCGCAATGGAATCAAATCCAAACGATGCCCAACCCTATCTGTACCTCTCGCCGGGTTTGCCGATCCACAGAGGCAGCGTCATGGCCGACTGCTGGAGGAGTGTCATCAGGACGCCGCGCCTCATGGTCTTTCTGGGGGGGTCGTTGTCGCTATACACCCCTGCCATCTTGGCAGCTGCAAGAAAGAAGGTTGCTGATGAGGCGTTGCACGCCTCCATGGCGGCAAGCTGCATACTCACCAATCCTTCGCTCCTCCAGCAAGGACTTGATCTCGGCTATTTTATCCAGAGAGCGGCGTAGGATGCTGACAACACGTCACACACACACACACACACACACAGTCAGCGTGTTTCCACAGCAACGTGATTTTTGCCGCCAATCTCACCCGCACTCCGCTTCCGCGTCCGCCTTGGCGGTGGTGTACAGTCCTCTCAGCTTGGTGCGGTAGTACGGCGACGCTATGAGAGACCGCGAGCATGTCAGCTTGTAACAAAGGGAACTGTTGTTGTGTGTGTTTAACACGGACATCTAAAAAGTGACGGCCTGGATGTGTTTGTGCACGGTGCGCAATGCAAGAGGCGGTGAGCAAGGGTAATGCTCGATCGTCCAGTTTGTAGAGTCAAGAGACAGAACCAACCGCCAGTCACGTGACAGAGAAAGAGAACTTGTTCAGCACGGAGCTAACAGTTGCCAGGAGGACACATAAAAATGGAAGGATTAAAACCGCCTGCATAGCGGAACATGGACTCAGCCTTGCTAAGTCTTGGAAAACATGGAATGGACTCTACACGGATCTGGCAATGCTTGAAGCAGAGGAAACCGCTAAGACAAAACTGTTTTATTACCTCATCGGAGAGCAGGGCAGAGAGCTATGCAACACGCCTGTGAGCACCGCAAGACGGACTGTCAAGCTAATGATGGACAAGTTGGATAATCATGGCACTGCAACTGGGAATGAGACTGTGGAGAGGAAGGTACAGATTTTTTGCCAGAAAGCAGAATCCAGGAGGACCTACATCACTGAGCTAACGATGCTAGCAAGCACCTGTAACTTTGGGGAACGGAGAGATTCGCTGATTAGAGACAGCACACACAGTTCCAGGCTGACTTTGGAAAAATGTCTACTAGTGTGCAGAGCAATGGAAATGTCCCGTCAACATACCAGGGCCGTTGAAGGACAAGTGAACATGCCACACAGAAGCAGAAAGAGGAAGAAATATGATGCTAATTTTGAGCAAAAATACAGAAAGGATGTAAAACGTGTGGAAAAGAAAACGGCTTTGCAGAGGTAACGTGGAACACAAAGAAGGGGAGGGAAAAACAGGCCGCAATGTGGAAGAAAACGAATCTAAATGCTGTGAAGATATAATGACAATCACCACGAGAACACAGAAAGGCTTCACCAGAAGCAACAACTACACGCTGGCATGATTTGTGAAGGTCCAGATAGATTCATCTGTTAGACCCGAATGTGAAGACGGAGCACACAGATAAAGGAGCAGTACCACCAGAAACGGTACAGAATGGAGTTTCAGGGGGTAGATGAGAAGCGAGTGAACAATGAAACTCATCAAAGTACATTTACGCACTGACAGCACAGGAACTGTGAACAACTAATGAGAGAACTTATGGACAATGGAGAAAATACACTTTCAAGATGTCGTCCGAGAATATACGATTGAAATCGATACATCGGTGGAACCAGTAGAGTACCAGTGGCGATGATGAAACCACTGAAAGAGGAACTGAAGCCTGGTGGAGAGAGGCATCATCACACCTGTAGAACACAGCCCACATTAGCGGTATGGTATCTGTCCAGGAGAATCTGCATAGACCCCAGACCACTTTACAGAGCCCTGAAACGAACGAACTATGGATGACGTCGTACCACATCTAACCAGAGCAAAAGACCTTGTGATGTCACACGTGGATTTGGCATGTCAAACTGACCGAGGAGTCAAGCTACCATTTGGGCTGAGGTTGCCGATGGGAACTTTTCCAAAGAAAACTGACACAAGCCCTAGAAGGCTTGCCAGGCATACACATGGAGAAGATCCGGACAGACAACTCAGACTGCTTCTGCAGAGGTGCAGCGAAAGGAACATCAAGCTGAACATAGAAAATGTAGACTACAAAAACAGGAAGTGGCGTACATTAGACACCTGCTGACATCAGAGGGACTAAAGGTGGACCCAGAGAATGTACGTGCCATCCCAGAAATGCCACCCCCCACACATGTAAGGGAGTACAGAGATTGGTGGGGATGGCAAATTACCTGTCCAAGTTTTATGAGCACCTTTCAGATGAGATCCTCAGACAACTGACACACCAGGATGATCTATGGGAACGGACGGATGTGCAGGAAAAAGCCTTCAGAAGACTGAAAGGGTCCCAGTTCTAAGGTACTACAGCCCAGAAGACGTGTGAAACTGGACTTGGAGTGGCAAACCTGTATCTTATGGAAGGAGGGCTATGAGGGTTATGCCCAGATTGAGAAAGAATGCCTGCCATTGTGTTTGGAATGGAGAAGTTCCATCTGTATGCGTACGGCAGCCATGTCAATGTAGAGGCAGATCTCAAACCTCTGGAAGTGAAGCCGCTAATGAATGCACCCAAACGACTGCAGAGGATGCTGCTGAGACTGCAGAAATGTGACCCAAAGGCAGCGGAAGGCAGCAAAAAGCCTGATGACAAAAGCAAAAATGTCACGACAAGACCCTAATCTAGCTATACTGCGTCACAGAAAAACCCCAACGCAAGGATTGGACTCAAGTCCGGCCCAAAGACTGCTGAGCAGGAGGATGAGGACACTTCTGCCAATGGGAGAGAGTCTGCTGGAGCCAAGGCTGACAGAGGCAACATCAGGACTTCTATGCAATCAACAAAAACAAGCCAAGTATTGCAGCCGCACCACAAAGGACATGGACGCTCTCAAACAAGGAGTGACGATTCCCGTGGCTCTCCGAGATCATACGAGGTAGAGCTGGAAGATGGCAGTGTTCTGCAGAGAAATGTGGGAAAGTCCTGTCACACGGAACCGACTCGTAATGGACCGGTGGCGTCGGAACACCATCGCCAGCAGGGGGCAGTAGAGCACAGCCTTGTGTGTGGCTACAACGCGCACTCCTAAGTACTCGGAGTATGAATGGAACAAGTGAAAAAATAAATAATGAAAGATGGAGAAAGGACATTTGGAAAGAAAATGTTATTCAAAGTCACTGTTGGCTAAATTGCTTTTCAAACAAACTGTTCACGTGTTTTTTTCCTTCAAAAGAAAGGGACGTAACAATAGGAACTGTTATTGTTTGTGTTTAACACGGACATCTAAAGGTGACGGACAGGATGTGTTAGTGCGCGGTGTTGAATAAAAGCGCCAGTGCACGTTTACCGCCAGTCACGTGACAGCTGACGAACATGGCGACTCACTCTTGTTTTCCGTCTGCATCCTCTCGTGTGTCTTCTGAATGTTGAGCAGATTGTGTTCACTGCGTGACCTCTCCTCCTGGAACACACGCAAGTCGCTGCAGTGATCACGTGACTCTGCAGTCCGCGCCCGCGTGAACTCACCTGGGTTTGTTTGATGAGCTGATGGAGCTCAGTGAGCAGCTCGGCGATCTTCGTGTCTGCCGACATCAGCACGACCTGCTGGTGAAACGGAGGCCGCAGTAAACGACCGCATAATGGGATTTGCGGCTTGTAGTGTCGCGACTGCTGCTTTTGGGGGCTAACAGTGACCCAGCATGAATATAATCAGTACGCGCTGCCGCTAGCTAGCCGTCTTGTGCTAGTGCTGGCCGCGCTGCTGATTATCACGCAACAAACGCCAAGGCTGCACTACTTTACAAACTTCCTACACCAATAGAGGTTACATAAATGAGATACGTGGACAAAACATCCCTGTAGGCAACTTACGGTGAGAAATGTTGTCGACTTGCTAGCAGCTTCTTCTTCTGCGTCTCGGCGCTGCAGAGCACATCTGCCCCCTGGTGGACGAAAAGCGTATGAGGCAAAAAGACACGTTAACGCCAATGTAAAAATAACGAATGACCAAAAGCAAACCACGATATATCAATAACTCATGTAAGTAAAGTGAAGTAATTAACCAGCATGAGTGAACTGAATTCAGGGGGACCAAAAAGATGGGTGTCTTTTATTTCTATTAATAATTAACAACAGAGCTGTGGATTAACCCCAGTTGTTCATAAAGCTCCAAGTTGAATGTCTTTCATGGGAGAATATGTGTACACAAGCATTACTACGTGAAAGAACTCCCTTGTTTTTCTACCTAAGTCAGAAAAAGCCCTCCACAGTACACAAACACACATGGACTTATTATGAATGCTAGATTTATTATTACTAGCAACACTATAAACATTGGCGTCTATGCAAAAAACACAACGCCTGTTATCTTGCTGACCTGCTTCTCAAGCGTGTGTACGACTCGCACGTGACCCACAAACATTGCACGCATCATTAGCATCAATGCTAGTGCACGTGACCCGCAAACATCATTAGCATCAATGCTAGTGCACGTGACCCACAAACATCATTAGCATCAATGCTAGTGCACGTGACCCACAAACATCATTAGCATCAATGCTAGTGCACGTGACCCACAAACATCATTAGCATCAATGCTAGTGCTAACAGGTTGTTTCAGTAATGGAAAAAAACGTGAGCTGTGACTTCCACCAGAACGAGGTCGTGCATGTTGACATTGCAAAATGTTGAAAGAGTAAGGCGACCTTGGCTCGTTTGCACTCTGATAAGCCGATTTGAGGCAGCTGACTCATCCAGGTCATGCTGACTGGGAGAAAGAAAAACACCAAGTCAACTTAGTCTTAGTCAAAATGTTTGCCAATCTTTGTAGGACAAACAACTGCAAAACAATGATGCAAGAGCAGGGGCGTGGCCTCGACGTTCCTTACAAACATACAAAGTGGAGAGGTTGTGGGGGCGTGGCCTCGGCGTGGAGCCGTTGTGGGGGCGTGGCCTCGGCGTTTCTTACACAGAAAGTGGAGACGTTGTGGGGGCGTGGCCTCGGCGTTCCTTACACAGAAAGTGGAGAGGTTGTGGGGGCGTGGCCTCGGCCTTGCTTACAAACACAGAAAGTGGAGAGGTTGTGGGGGCGTGGCCTCGGCGTTCCTTAAAAAGAGGCACACAGTGTTTTTCCGTGAGAAGCAGACGGACACGTTGCTGTTGTTGTTGCAGGCCGCCAGCATGAGTCACGTAGACGTGAAGAACTTGAAGCCCAGCAGCTTTGAGGATGAATACTATGATGAGTACGACTACTACAGCCTCAGCGACAAGTACACAGGTGAGCTGACCGGTCGTGTGTGTGTGTGTGTGTGTGTGTGTGTGTGTTGTTGTCTGACGTGTCTGTGACGACGGCAGAGGGGTCGGCACGCAAAGGTCGCACCAAGAAGGAGGCCAGCGAGAACACCAACAGGCCCAACCCCGCCGGACACGAGCGCAAGATTGCTGAGAAACTTCAGAACAGCGAGAAGAAAGTCAAGGAGTGAACGCCAAGGTGAGTTTGTTTGCTGTGCGGGCAGGCGAAGGTGACTTGTTGTCGTGTCTCCATCAGGACGGCTCTGACGGCTACACAGGAAACGACCACGGCCTCCAGGGCGACCCTCAAGTGCACACGGGAGCAGCCTGCCTCACCGCGGCAGGAAGTCGCTACGTCTGACGTGGACCGTGTGCGTGCACGGCTCCCCAACTTCCCACCCCACCTGTGGCAGTGGCGTGCGTGTGATCACACCACGCACGTGCAACTTCCACTGACATGCGGGCAGCTTGTGATTTGTGTGATGACGCTGAAATAAAGTTTTTACTAAGGCTGAGTATTCATTGAAAAAGTACACGTATGTGCGTGTGTGGAGAAGCTAGCCGGCTAGTCAGTAGACGGTGCGGTGTGGCAAGGGGTCACTACACCGGTAACGTAGTTCTTGGGCGTAAATGTTAATAAGAAAAATAACAATGTGGCTATAACTTGGTTACAATTTAACTATTAACCAAGTTACAATTTAACTATTAACCAAGATAAGTATTATAATTAATAATAATTCTTAGCTGCCTCTTTCGGAAGGCACAGAAAGGATCGTGGATGATGAGAAGGTTCCAACAAAAGTCTACTGTTGTTTCCCTCCTGCAAAGTGGGATGTGAGCAACACTGCCCCCTGTTGGACTGAGTCTTTAGCACGCAGCTGGACTGCTGCTTGCCTAGCAACAAGTCCTGAGCAGGCTGGACTTTGCAAGCAACATATTTTGTATTGCTCTTCTCCAATCCCATTCCTCACTGCGGCTGTGTGTGTGTGTGTGTGTGTGCGGGAGGATATGGACGCTACTGCTCCTTGGTACTGACACCCTCCACCCCACCCCCTATCAAGAAGAAGATGTTGTGTGAGAAGCAAGTGGGTTTCATAAAGGACCCCCCGAGCCTGCTTCCTGATGCGGAGTAGTCGTTCATGCAGCAAGCATCTGCAGGTAAGTCCTCAACATGCACGCATCCTTCAGCACTACAGCTCAGCAAAGTGCAGGAAAAAAGTCCCTTTAGGCTGCATTCCTGCACTCCTGGCCTTGGCGGAGGCCAACGTTCACCGGAAACAAGCTGGACTTACTGCTGGCAATGCCAACCAGGCTCCTGCTTGGATTGTACAAGGACCGAAGGGCACGTAGTAGCGGGCCACCGGTCCCGTACTCCCGGAGCACCCCCCACAGGACACCACGAGGGACACGGTCCAATGCCTTTTCCAGGTCTACAAAGCACATGTAGACCGGTTGGGCAAACTCCCACATACCCTCCAGTACCCTTGCAAGGGTGTAGAGCTGGTCCAATGTTCCGCGACCGGGACGAAAACCACATCGCAGCTCCTCTAACCGATGTTGGACTAACGGTCGTGCCTTCTCTCCACCACCCTGGAGTAGACTTTCCCAGGGAGGCTGAGGAGTGTGATCCCCCTATAGTTGGAACACACCCTCCGGTCACCCTTTTTAAAAATGGGGACCACCACCCCGGTCTGCCAGTCCAGAGGTACTGTTCCCGACTTCCAGGCGATGTTGTAGAGGCGTGTCAACCAACACAGTCCCCCGACATCCAGAGCCTTGAGGAATTCCGGGGGAAACTCGTCTACCCCCGGAGCCTTTCCACTGGGGAGTGATTTAACTACCCCAGATACCTCAGCCCCGGTGATAGAACTGTCCCCGTACGTGTCCTCAGACTCTGCTTCCTCTACAGAAGGCATGTCATGTCCCTCCTTTTCATTTTTTCATAAGGGTCTTCTGAATCAGTCTTTGTCTGGCCCAGCACCTAGGACCTGTTTTCCTTGGGAGACCCTAGCAGGGGAATAAAGCCCCCGACAACAAAGCTCGTAGGATCACTCGGGCGCTCAAACCCCTCCACCACCAGAAGGTGGGGATTCACGGAGGAATTCCTATTTCACATTTCATATGCTTTTCCACTCAAACACCATGAAACCTCTGTTCCTCTTCCTCCCAAACAATCATAATCCAAAATGACACTAGGAATACAAGCGGTTATGAGATTGTATATAATATAACCGTTTGTATACAACTGGAAATAAGAGTGGGAATATGAGCAGGAATAAGAGTGGGAATAGGGCCAGAAAGACGACTGAGGATAAGACCGCTAATACAAGTGGGAACAAGACTGGGAATATGAGCAGGAATAAGACCGGGAATGGGAATACAAGCAGGATGCTTTCTCTTTCCCAGTTGGAGAAGGAGCAGCTCCCCAATCTGGAAGAGAGGTCGTCTTGCCCCCGCCCACGGGAGGGGATGCCGGGCCGGATGCCAAGCGGCGGGGGGGCGGTCTGTGCGTGGGGGTGAAGCGCTGTGCTCACCTGGCCGCCATGGCTGTTAATGGATTCCCTGACCCTCATGTGAAGATGCACGTGCAGGGGGCTGTGATGCTAACTTATGAGCTAATGTTTGTTAGCATGCAGCTAGCTAACAGCATTGGGGTGTTTCTGGCAGATACCTCAAAGTCCAAACCAAAACTACGGTGATGAAAAAAACGCAGAACCCTGAATTGTACGAGGCAAGAAGGTCAGCCCGTTGTGGAGTCATTGAAGTGTCTCTTCCACAAAGAAGTTCTTCTACCAGAGGCTCTTTAAGAAACCTCATTTACTTGTATTGGCTCACAGCACAGCCTTGCCACATCCAATATGGCGGCGACATTGACATACCGCAGCAGCAGGTTTGGAAAACTTTATTGTTCCGCAAAAGACAGACAAAGAAATAAATACAAACATGAAGTGGTGAGGTAGCTAAGCGTTGTGATAGCATGAATGTGACACACAGCGAGGTGATAAGCTACTTTGGCTCTCACGCTAGCAGCATCTCTCTCTGTCAAGGTCAGAGGTCACCCTGTAAAAACGTACATTTCTCTTAAACATTTTAAGCATGTTCTGATCTTTCCTGCGTGGTGATGTCCGGTGGAGAAGCTGCTGTCCTTTCAGGTCACACGTCCTCCCAGAAGCTGCTGTCCTTTCAGGTCACAAGTCCACACACCTTCCCAGAAGCTGCTGCCCTTTCAGGTCACACGTCCACACATCCTCCTAGAAGCTGGTGTCCTTTCAGGTCCCACGTCCTCCCAAAAGCTGCTGTCCTTTCAGGTCCCACATCCACGCATCCTCCCAGAAGCTGCTGTCCTTTCAGGTCACATGTCCACACATCTTCCCAGAAGCTGCTGTCCTTTCAGGTCACACGTCCACACATCCTCCCAGAAGCTGGTGTCCTTTCAGGTCACACGTCCTCCCAAAAGCTGCTGTCCTTTCAGGTCACACATCCATGCATCCTCCTAGAAGCTGCTGTCCTTTCAGGTCACACGTCCTCCCAGAAGCTGCTGTCCTTTCAGGTCACACGTCCTCCCAGAAGCTGCTGTCCTTTCAGGTCACACATCCTCCCAGAAGCTGCTGCCCTTTCAGGTCACACGTCCACACATCCTCCCAGAAGCTGGTGTGCTTTCAGGTCACACATCCTTCCAGAAGCTGCTGACCTTTCAGGTCACACGTCCACACATCCTCCCAGAAGCTGCTGTCCTTTCAGGTCACACGTCCACACATCCTCCCAGAAGCTGCTGTCTTTTCAGGTCACACGTCCTCCCAAAAGCTGCTGTCCTTTCAGGTCACACATCCCCCTAGAAGCTGCTGTCCTTTCAGGTCACACATCCACGCATCCTACTAGAAGCTGCTGTCCTTTCCGGTCACACATCCACGCATCCTCCCAGAAGCTGCTGTCCTTTCCGGTCACATGTGCAAGCATTCTTCAACAAAGGGAATGGAAATGTTGGGACGCAGCAAGGGGATCACGTGTCCTCGGAGTGCGTGCGCCTGTGCTTCTTCAGCGTGTCACTGTCACTGAAGGTGCGGCGGCAGAGCGTGCAGCTGTACGGACGCTCGCCCGTGTGGATGCGCACGTGGCGCCGCAAGTTTCCGCGCTGGCTGAAGCTCTTGGAGCAGAAGATGCAGCGGTGCGGCCTCTCGCCCGTGTGCGTACGTAAGTGTCGCCGCAGGTCGGCCGACTGCGCAAAGGACTTGCAGCACCAGTCGCAGGCGTACGTCTTGCGCTTCTGCTCCAGGTGGAGGCGGAGCCTGGCAGCCTGGTCAAACACCTCACCGCAGCGGGGACACTCGAAGACGATAGCGGCCGCCAGCGTGTCCAAAGAGCTTTTGCCCTTCCTTTGGGCATCCCGTGGGTGCGGCTGCTCTGCCGTTGTAGTCGCCCCGTCCGCATTTGTCCTGACGTGCGATTCGTTCACGTGCGACTCTGCAGACGTTACCTTCAACTCCTCCTGTTCGCTTTTGATGACAGGAGGGGGTGGGGCCTGCTGAACGTCCACGTGGAGCGTGAGGACGGCGGCGGACGGCGAGGTGGAGACAAGAGAGGCCTTGAAAAATGTGTCTTGCGGCTGGTGGGTGAGGCTGGCCGTCGCCTGCTTAGACGTGCTCGCTGGTGGCACGCCGACATGTTTGGGGGCGGAGACTTCCTCGTGGCCACGAGGCTGCTCAGGAGCCGCTGAGCCGAGACCGCACTTGTTGGATCCTGAAAGGCCAGACAAGATACTCTAAGACTCTCCAGTAAACATCAGCAGCCTCTCTGCAGCTCCTTTACTCACTTCTAGATATATTTACACTAATTATACATCTTTGTATGCACAACACAACACTCCTTACTTTGTGCCGGATGTGAGCGTTACATTAAACAAGTCTACGTTTTCCTTTTAGCCGCAAATGATTAAAGAGAACACATCTTAGTTAGCTTAGCCTAGCTAACTAGCCTAGCCAACTAGCCTAGCCAACTAGCGGGGCCTTACTCGGACACCGAGGCCCGGCCTCCAGCAGCCAGAAGTCCCGCAGTTGCCTCCGCAGGCTCTCATTCTCTCGCCGGGCCCGGACGGTCTCTTCCCGGTACTCGCTCACCGTGTCCTCCACCACGTCCAGGATGTCCCTGACCAGCGCCGTCAGCCGCTCCGTCAGATAGCCGCTGAGCAGCTCCAGTTTGGTCATTTTGAAACGCACAACAAACCGTACCGGACGTACATGTCCTTCACAATAAAGGCCTTGTCGCCCCAGAGCGGGGATGTGAAGGAGTTGCAACAGAAGTCGTTTTCATGTTGTCGTCTTTGCAGACATTGTTTTTCATATTTAATGCAAATCCCTTTCCTTGCTGAAACGTGTATTTTATTTAAGGCATGTAGCTGCAGTTCCTGTCGTGTCCACTGCGAGGCAGTAAAGAGGCTTATGTAGTGGTGGGCTGTCGTCCACCCCCTAAAAACACACAAATGAAGATTTTGTATGTTTCATATTTGCCAACGTTCTCCCAAACACGTATGTGTGCGTACATATAGGTTAAATGTATGCATTGCTCAAGTGCAACAGAACGCAGGAAGCACTGATGTGTCGTTCGGCAACGACATGGCTCTAAGAACCGGCTCCTTGAAACACACGACAGGAGCCGGTTCTCCTCGCCGGGAGCCGACGAGGGTTTTTCTCGTCATGTGTCGAATGTCATTGGACGAGACGTGCGGGGGCGTCGCCGAGCAGGGGAGGGGCGGGGCTTAACACACATCGTGGCGCTCTCTGCGCCCATTGGTTGGTCAGAAAGTTGCATGAAGAGACCTGATTTGTCGACTGAGACCAGTGTTTGTTTTTGTATTTGATTGTATTCTACATGTTGTAGCTGTGGGTGGTGGTTTAAATGACAAACATTGGATACCATGTATTTTGACGGGAGTGATTGACGATACGCATCATTTATATGTAATAAGCCGAAAGAACCGGCTCTTTAAAAACAGCCGAAACTTCCTCCACTCGCGGGATGGGGGGAGTCCTGTCAAAATAAGAGCTAAGTCCGCCTTGAAGTGTCTCCAAAATAAAAGCAAACACAAAGTGTGTGTGTGTCATTGTTACGGGCGCACACATTAGCATTAGCATCAGTCACACGTTAGCATGTCACGACATTAAAGTGGATGAACATTTTTTCAGGCCTTTATTGTGAAAGCTGAAAAGACGCACTGTTGAAAGACAATGAGAACACACACACACACGCACACGCACACCCTCCCCCCCCTCCCCTCCCTTGCAGAGGCTGCAGTGAAGCTGCAGCAGAGTCTTCATCATCTTCATCATCATTCCACCATCTTGCTTGTTCTTTACGTGACATGATTGACATCCTAACATGAACTTCACTCTGCTGCTTCCTCCTTAAAGCAGGTAAGAACGTGTTTGCTGACTTCCTTCTGGTTCTCAAAAAGTCCAGAGGATTCTCTGAGTCCAGAAAAGAAGCTGAGCATTTCACAATAAAAGACTGTTGTATGTGTACGTATGGTGACGCTACGTTAGCATGACAAGTCATGTAGGTTCTGTCAGAACACACAGGAAGAGGAAGAGGGGGAGGTCCTCGCCAGGCTGAAGAGCGACACTGTCAGGTACAAAAAGTCCAATGGTTGCCATGGTAACCTTGGCCGCCCTCAATCAGGCGTCTTATCTTTGATGCGCTCGCAGCGAGCACCGCCAGCAGCATGGACGAGGCGCAGCGGGTGGACGTTGAGCGCGGGGCCGTGACGAGCCAACCGGGCAGCGAGGAACAGCAAGCCCCGCCCCCGGCCACAGACAGCTGTACAGGTAAATAAACCCCTCCCACTGTGACTCCGTTGAATGAGCGACACAGAAGCCCCCATCCTTTCAGGCAACGGTGCGGGTCCGGTGAACTTCCTGCCTCCGGTCGGCCAATCGGAGGCCAAAGGTGGTCATGCCAACGGTCGGGAGGGTCTGGGCAGCCAGTCGCCTTTGACGGCGAGCAGTTCGCCGCGGCCGTCGGTCGGCGAGCATCCCGACGCCGTAGAGGCGGTGGACGGCTCCAAACCACCTGACTACCTGATCCTGGCCATCTTGTCCTGCTTCTGTCCGCTGTGGCCAATCAACATCCTCGCCCTCGCATTCTCCGTCATGGTATGCTAACCCCGCTAGCACGGCCGCAGCATTAGCATTAGCATTAGCATCCGTCTCTGTCTTCCAGTCTCGGAACAGCCTGCAGCAGGGGAACGTGGACGGTGCTCGCCGCTTGGGCCGGAACGCCATGGTGCTGGCGGTGGTCTCCATCTTGGGAGGAACCGCCATCATCGCGGCCGCCGTCGCGCTCAACTGGGGACGTAGGTTACATTTTTGGCAAGGGCACAACGGCGACGCTGCACTCACACCTCTCTTCTTTCCTCCGGTCAGTGATTTTAAAGTCCGGATAGGACACGGACGCCCCCTGCTGTTCCCGCACGACGCGCATGTGTGCCTGACCTTCTACCTCGGACAAGATGGCCGACTGAGTGGAGCCAAGCCTTGTTGCCACGGCGACACACGTTGACGCTAGCCGTGTTAGCAAGTGTGCATGCAAAGGGTTTGCATGACTGATATCGTTTACATTCAATACCTTTGAAGGCTAATTTGTCTGTAACCACAGCAACCGGAGGACGCTAGCTAGCTAACATGCTAACGTTGCACGTTTACAATATTTATCATACTAGCACTTGGTAATAATCAGTCCACAAAGTAGCAGTGTTGAGGCTTGACGGCGCCTTCAGGGCGAGGTAAGGGGGCCACACCCCTTCTCCTAGCCCCTCCTCTAGCATACGTAGCATGCCTGTTCACTAACGACAACCTGCAAGCGGAAGATACGCCAATATTTGCGCTCACGCAGGTCATTGTATTCTCACGGCATTGAATGCACCACAGGCCTCTCATCTGAGCAGAGTTCATGCTCAATGACTAGATAGGACAGCTCTAGTGTAAGGGCCTAAAGCACCATCCACTTGATTGTTCTCAGGACAGCAGTTGTTGTGGACAGGGATGGTGGGGGAGGCCATCCACCTTCAAGTTTAGGAGGCATCTGTGAACAGAGGGGGAGGTCCACGACACGCCTCTGCACCACAGCTGATGCTGTCCTTTTCAATCAGGTAGCCTCTTAGAGGCGCAACCGTCTCGGTTTAAGGCGTGTCTGTCTGAGTGGGATGCTAACGACTGTCGTTGGCTGTCGGATGTCTCGCTCCGTTGTATCCTAACGAGCAAGGATGCAATGTGGAACTGTTCTTGTCTGGACATGCCTTCTCCTTTGGAGAATTAATACTTGAGATCCTGCACCATCCTGTCCTATCTAGTCATCTAGCATGAACTGATGAAGCCTGCTTGGATAAGACTGGACCTGTTCTACCTAGTCATTGAACATGCACCGATGCAGCCTGCTGGGATGAGAGTCCAAAGGACAGTCAAGTTGGCGTATAATCAATGCTAATGTTAGCACCTATGCACCATTGCTAACTTAATGCTATCTAACGTGTGATAATGACAGCAATCATGATTTTATTGAATTAAGTTGATTTCATTTGCTGTCGCGTGGGGCAATACTGAACGGTGTTTGATTTGGACATTATTGAAAATGTCATCTTTGTATTTCTATCTTTCTATTCTCTTTTCTACTTTTCACCAGCTACTTCCTGATCGCTGCATGCTTATTATGGGATGCCCATGCATGCTGCAACCGTGTGACACCTTTGTAAGATTTGAAAAAATAAAAAGTCCTTCCTGCCTCCTCGCCCTTCCTTCCCTTTCACGTGTTGTCATGGCAACCTGTGTTGGATGCAAAAATCCATTTTACATTGTCATCAATAATTCAAAGGCTTCTGCTAACATTTGGAACAGAAATGAAGTGAGATGGAGATGACATAAGACGTTACATGAAAAAAACAAAGTACAACATCACACGAGACAGATTGAGAAATCAAGACACAAGAAACAGAAGACAACATGAGAAAATATGACGTGAGAAAACACAAGGCAAAATGAGCAAACAACATGAGAAAACACAAGGCAGCATGAGAAAACAGGCAAAACATGAGAACATTACATGAGACAACATGAGGAAATATGACATGAGAAAGCACGAGGCAAGATGAGAAAAAACAAGGCAGCATGAGAAAACAGGCAAAACATGAGACACCATTACATGAGACAACATGAGGAAATATGACATGAGAAAGCACGAGGCAAGATGAGAAAAAACAAGGCAGCATGAGAAAACAGGCAAAACATGAGACACCATTACATGAGACAACATGAGGAAATATGACATGAGAAAGCACGAGGCAAGATGAGAAAAAACAAGGCAGCATGAGAAAACAGGCAAAACATGAGACACCATTACATGAGACAACATGAGGAAATATGACATGAGAAAGCACGAGGCAAGATGAGAAAAAACAAGGCAGCATGAGAAAACAGGCAAAACATGAGACACCATTACATGAGACAACATGAGGAAATATGACATGAGAAAGCACGAGGCAAGATGAGAAAAAACAAGGCAGCATGAGAAAACAGGCAAAACATGAGACACCATTACATGAGACAACATGAGGAAATATGACATGAGAAAGCACGAGGCAAGATGAGAAAAAACAAGGCAGCATGAGAAAACAGGCAAAACATGAGACACCATTACATGAGACAACATGAGGAAATATGACATGAGAAAGCACGAGGCAAGATGAGAAAAAACAAGGCAGCATGAGAAAACAGGCAAAACATGAGACACCATTACATGAGACAACATGAGGAAATATGACATGAGAAAGCACGAGGCAAGATGAGAAAAAACAAGGCAGCATGAGAAAACAGGCAAAACATGAGACACCATTACATGAGACAACATGAGGAAATATGACATGAGAGAGCACGAGGCAAGATGAGAAAAAACAACATGAGAAAACAGGCAAAACATGAGACAACATTACATGAGACAACATGAGGAAATATGACATGAGAGAGCACGAGGCAAGATGAGAAAAAACAAGGCAGCATGAGAAAACAGGCAAAACATGAGACAACATTACATGAGACAACATGAGGAAATATGACATGAGGAAACACGAGGCAAGGACCACAACATAAGAACCATAGACAAAGCATGAGAAAACAGCGTGAGGCATGAGGAACACAAGAGAATGGCAATCGGTCAGTATCGGTATTGGTTTTTCCCCCCATGATGAAAACCGATATCGCTGGGGTCAATCAGCCACTGATCTGTATCGGCCGATTTCTGCGAAAAGGCAAATGCCGATACAAGCCTTTCGATGCCGATGGGCGGCGACCGGCACTATTGCATCCCGCAGCCATCATTTGGTTTTTCCCGCTTTCCACATGGCAGACATGTTTGTTAGGAAGTGCCAACACGTGCCACGGAAACCATCTTGCTCGGGAACACGTGAAAGGAGACACTTGGGGAGTTTTGGAGGCTCACGGTGTGATCGGCCCGCAGACGGCAGCCATGTTGCTGAACGTGTGTGACCGTCCTAAGGCTAAGCTAAGCTAAGAAGCCCAGAAGGACGGAATTGATGGGGCGAGATGAGCAGCCTTTCACAGCAGTGGAAGACACCGAGCGTTTCTTCCTGTATCGGGAAGGTCCGCCAATGCATCTCACAGCCAACATCTCCTTAAAGAAGGCGTGTCCTCCTGTGGAAGTCCACCATGCACTCATATACGTTCTCTTCAAAAGTACTGTAGGTCCAATATGGTTTTGTCTAAATAATGAGGCCATTTGATGCGTTCTTTTTTTCATATATCATGTTGCCAGTAAATTCTGGTTCCTGTGACAAAAATCAGGTTACCCCCCCCCTTCTTCTTTCCTACTGCTCACCTTCCCATCCATCTTCTATGCCGCGCATCCTTACCAGGGTCGCAGGGCCCGCCCTCCCGCTCTTTCCCCGCTGTTGGTTTTACTACTTGATTACTTTATTCACACGCACACACACAACATTGTCGCCATTGGGAGGGCAGGAAACGTGTTTCTGTGGCCGTCATGTTCTTGTGATCTAACGGAGTTGACGTGAAAGGACCAGAAAATGAAGGTAGACTCCTTCATTGTTTCTGTGTGGATGTTTTTTTGGGCATTCTATCTTTGTCAAGAGTTCTACACCCAGGTGGGCTGTTTTCCACCTGGACTGGCCCAACACACATCACCCGAACACTCACTTCTGCCCTCTGCCCGCAGCGGATAAGAGCCCTGCAACATGTGAGAAAACATGACATCCATCCATCTTCTATGCCGCTTATCCTCAGTGGGTCGCAGGTATGCTGGAGCCTACCCCAGCTGACCCTGGGCGGGAGGCGGGTACACCCTGGACTGGTCGCCAGTCAAGACACACCATCCCTCACCCTCTAATGAACAATGTAGAGTCAGCAGAGTAGCCGCCAGACGGCCAGTACACGGTCAACACGCGTGTGCTGCTGACCTCGAGTCGAGATGTTGTGGAGTGGTGGAAGGACTTTGACCTCCTCAATCCCACCCACACTTCCAATGAGGAAGGAGGGCCTGGGGACTCCATATTGGGCTCGCTTATCTCAGGGGCTGAGGTTGGCAAGGTGGTCAAAAAGCTCCTTGGTGGCAGGGCCCCCAGGGGTGGATGAGATCTGCCTGGAGTTCCTCAAGGTTGGTGCGTACCTCCGTATTGGCGTGGTGGGGTAGGGTGAGCAGAAGGTGTGTTTCAAGTATTGTGGAATTGCCCTCCTCAGCTTTCCTGGAAAGGTTTATTGCGGGCTGCTGGAGAGGACGTTACGCTGGACAATTGAATGTTGGATTCAGGAGATGCAGTGTGGTTTTTGTCTGGTCACGGCTGCATGGGAGCCGGCCCAACCGGTCCACATGTTCAGGGATCTCAACCACGTTCTTTGAGGAAGGTATGATGGCTGTCTATTTGGCTGGTTTGCTGCCCGCATGACTGGTGTCAGAGCTTGGCCACAATGCAGGAATTGGACTCCTTTCCACTGAGGGTTGGTTGTCGGTCCAGCGAATGGGACATTTCTGCCATCTATGGAAGGAGTTTGCTCGGGTTTAGCCAATCACAGCAAAGCACCCGCAGCGTGTGTATACAAATGCTGTGCATATTCAATATGTCTTTATGCTAAGTAACGTTATCTGCGCTGAAGTGTGAGCAGCAAAGCGTAACTGGGTCAGAATGCGTGCCCAGTAAGTTTTGTCTGCTTGCTTCTTGGCAGGGCTGCAATGGGATGCAGCGGGCGGGCAAGAAGTGACCCAACAAACGGTCAAGCCCCCTCTAGTGGACACATGGGCACATTACTGACACTCCGTTTATTTGTATTCCTTCAAGCAGACAGACGGGCACGAATACATGTCTATCATACATAAAGCTACATATCTGAATGTATACTACTTCCTGTGGCCTCATTGAGCGGGTCCGCTCAGCGCCCCCAGCAGGCCGTTGGCGGTAGCGAAGAGGTTGATGGGCGACGCACCGTCCGTGATGAGGGTGGACTTGAGGCCAAGAGCCTGCAGCAACTTCACCTGCGGCAAAAAGACGAGACTTGATGTGACGCCGCACGGATGCCAGTGCGCAGGCGGTGTTGGTGGCGAAGGGCCGTCTTTCCTACCTGCAGCTCGGGTCCGGCTCTTGCCATCTCTTTGAGCGTGTCGCTGCCCAGGCTGTCCACCAGCTGACTGAAGTGCTGACTCTCCAGGTTGGTCAGACGCTCCTTTTTCTCCACGTCCAGGTGGTCCATCTCCTTCCTGTAGCTCAGCTCCAGCTCGCGAGCCTTCGCCAGACGCTGCAGCTCCGCCTCCTGCAGGCGCACATTTGGAACTTCTTAGCGTCAGTGAGCGACACGCTAAGAGGAAGTCTGGGGCCGGGACGTACCGCCTCGATGCGCTGAGCCTCCACCTTCAGTTTGGCCTCATGGACCGCCGCCTCGCCCTGAATACGAGCCGCCTCGGCCCGAGACTGAGCTTCAGCCTTGGCGGCACCAGTGCTCTCCACAGCGGCGCTAAGAGAGGATGCACACTTTAGGATGTGTTTAGGGTGCGAGTGTCAGAGAAGAAGTGCAGAAATCACCTCAGGGCCTCCAGCTCCAAAAGTTCTTTCCTGGCTCGCTCAGCTTCCGCCTGGTCCATGATCTTCTGCCTCTCCAGCTTCCCTCGAGCTTCCTGCTCCAGACGCTCGGCTTCATGACTGCAGGAGGAACGCTTAGCTCAGTGGTTTTCAAACTGGGGAGCGCGCTCCCTAGGGGGGCCCCCATGAACACATTTCATTATTGCTGGATTTTTCAGGAGGGGGAGGCACAAAAAAATCATTTTATCTCCAAAAGGGGGGCACTGCAAAAAAAGTTTGGGAACCACCGGCTTAGCTGAATATTAGCGAGGCCACCCACCGTGCGGCCGCCTCCTGGGAGTTGGTGGTGATCTCAATGGCGAGCTGGACGCTCTTCTGCAGGGCATCGCGTGTCCTCTGGTCCACGGGTTCCACGGACTGGATGTCTACGCTGCTGATGACCAGCCGGTTCTGATGGAAGCGGAGACTGGGACGCACCGCCAGCTTCTCATCAAAGCCGAACACGGCTGAGCAGATGATGCGGTTGGAGTTCTGAGTGGGAGAACGTCGAGCGGCATGTCGGGACAACGGACCGGAACTCATTTGGGAAAAAAAGCGGACACCCACCTTGTGGAAGTCGTCAAATTGCACAGAGGCAACGGCGCCTCTGACCCGTGACGCGATGGCTTTGCAGGCATCGCCCACAAAGTCGGGAACCGAGAAGAGGGCGGCGGTGTCTGCGGCGTTGACGGGCGGCTTGACATCAAAGTGCCTAAGGAGGACGGGAAGAGTCAGCGTGGTGGTGTGGCGGCCATCTTGAACAAGCCTACCAGTTGTAAGACAGCTGCAGCTGCAGGCGAGCGTGGTCGGCGGTTTCTATGGTGATGATGTCGGTGAAGAAGTCTGGACCGAGCAGCAGGCACACAGCCTTGATGACATTGCTCCGTTTGGGTCTGTCCCCGGACAGCGACAGAACTGTGAACTGCTCGTCGGGTCCCAGCATCACGCGCTCTGGTCCAAACACCACTCTGAGGGGTTCAACGCACACGAGTCAATGACAAAGTCCCCCCCCAAAGCTCCTCCCCCACATCCCACCTGGCCTTCTTCTCCCGGTAGTCGTAGACTTGGACCGCTGCATTGTGGGGGACCCTGTAGGACACCACCTGCGTCTTGTTCCTCGTCTTTCCCTCTCTAGCGCTGCTACGGTCCGAGCGGTCTGCCAGGGGGTCGTGGGTTGACGTCAGCAGAGTTTCCACGTTGGGGGGAAGTTCCTTCTCCCACAGCTCCTCGTCCTGATTCAGCATGTACGTCTGCCCGATGACCGCACGCACCTGCAGCACGCCGAGCCCGTTAGCCGCCCGGCCGGCCGCCGTGTTGATGGCCGCGTTACCTTGCCCGTCTTTATGTCCCGCACGTAGATGCCCTCGTTCTCGTCCAGCGGGATGGCCTGGCGTCGCAGCATCACCTCCACCGTGGCGGGGGGGACGTATTCGATGGGCCCTCGCAGCATCCAGCGGTCCCCTGGACGGCGAAGAACGGCGCTGTAATGTGGCCGCTTGCTCCTCTCCTCATCCTCGTCTTCCTCGCGCTGTCAGAGAGAAGGCGGGAAAGATGGGAGGAGAACGGACACGAGGGTAGCGGGAAAACAAAGTAGGGATTGCGAGTGGGGAGGGTCATGTGACACGCAGTCAGGCGAGAAGAAGAACAAAATGAAAAGAGCAGATTAGTCTGTTGGGGTGGAGAGGCAGGCAAAAAACACACCTCATTCCCATTAAAGACCAACCAGGAAGTCATTCCCATTAGCACGTGTTTGTTTTTGAGGGAACGCAAAGATGGCGTCCTACAAACACAACATTGCCACCTTTCACCTGTTAGCATAACATTAGCATCTTAGCCATGCTAGCTAAGAGACGTTTGGGACATTTGACCTCATCCCAGACCCAGCTCAGGAGGTGAGAGGTTCTTCTGGTTTTCCTAAGTGGCCACATGCATTTGGGCGGCGCCTGCTATGGCGTGTGTCTCACCTCCCCGGTGTCAGCGAACGCCTCCACGGCTCGCAGAAGCAGCCCTTCCTCCTCGGACAGCACGTAGACGTCCTGGATGCCGTGCTCCAGATGCTCGCCAGGCTGCAGGAAGAACGAGCGCTCCCCCTGGTGGACACACGTGACGTAAGGGGGCGGTCAGGCGACAAGCCACGCCCCTTCAGCTCACCTTAATCACTTTCTTCTGGCCCAGCTGAGGTTTGCCGTCGGGTCCGACCGGGTCCAAGATGACGCAGTAATGGCGGCTGCTCAGTGTGGTCACGTCCACCACGCCCACCACCTCCTCAGCCACTGAGGGGATGTGCGCCTCGTGGTCGGCGTTGGTCACCAACCACTCGTCCCCCGTACGCCGCTGGTGCCCCCCCACGTCCCTGAAGGCCCGCAGAGCGCGAACGTGCAGGGCTTTCTGTGGGGGCAAAGGTCATGCCAGGCCATCGTCAGAGACAGCGTCTCACGTCTCACATGGACACAGGAAGTCACCTTGTCCGTCAGGATGAACGCGTTGACGATGTCGATGACTTCCTCGTGTGCACCCGGCAGGTACGCCCCCACCTTACTGACCAACCACTCCTCCCCTGGATGGACACACACGCACGCACGCACGCACACTCTTCAGCGATTGCAAAGTGGCAGGAAGTGAGACACAGATGAAGGAACTTTTCAAAATAAAAGACAGCATCAAAACACCAAAAGTCAGGAAGTGAAAGAGCAAAAAGGGGGCGTGTCCCACCTGTGACACGGTGCACGCCGCCACGGTCGATTCCCTCCTTGCGAGCTCTCAGTCGGATGGCCTGGTTCTCCCGAATCACCGTGGCCTTGATAGTCTCCAGGACCACCACTTCCTTCCTGGGGATGTACGTCCCTGACAGCGAGAACACGCCATGAGCCAGAGAACGTGGTGGGCGTGGCAACAAGCAAACTCACCGGGTCCCTCAAAGAGCCACTCGTCCCCAGCGACACGTTTGTCTCCGCCCTCCTCCTGGAAGTCCAGCAGCGCCTGCAGACGCAGCGCCGTGTCGGGATAGACCACCTGCAGCGGCGTCACGTCCTTAAGCGCAGAGAGCTCAGTTAGCTTCTTTGGTCACATTGACAGAGGGCCCCCCTCCGCCCCCACCTGCTGGATCTCCTCCCCGGGATGGAGTGGGAAAGGATCTCGGGGCAGGCGGATCTCAAGGTCTGCGTGTCGCAGCTTGGCCTGGCCCGCCTCGTCAAAGAGAATGTGGCCGTCGTCATCGCACGCCACCGGGTTGGCGATCACGCAGTAGTGGCGCGGCGGCACCATGATCATTCGCATTGGCATGAAGAGGACTCTGGGAAAAGGCAGGTGACGTCAGTGACGTGACAGCAGCGGAGGTCAAATGTCGTCAGACCTCTCATTGTCCTGGCGGATGAAGGTGAGCGGGCCGATCTCCACGCGGGCGATATTGGTGTTCTGGTCCAGCACGTGGATGTAGTGGTGGGGCGGGATGCGGATGATGGACACTTCCCCCACCGCCGCCATCTCGGTCACATGACTTCCTATCATCTTGGACATCATGGCAATGCTGAGGTGTGACGACAAAACGCAGTCGGCAAAATTTCATCCCCTACATGATATCCTATCACGACATGCCACGTCTTCCACGTGACACGCCCACGCGCTGAGGACAAAGTCTCACCATCGACACACCCTTCATGGGATTCCTCGGCCAATCACCCAATCAATCAATGACCAGAAGAGGGTCACGTGATAGCTGGCAGCCAATCACACAGAGCAGAAGGTGGAAGACAGGAAGTGATGTGCGGCAGAAGAAAGAGCAAAGGAATCACACCCACAAACCTGACGAGCACGTTTGTCTCTGCCACTGCCTGCGTAACTAAAGTCATCACTTCCTGGTTCACCCTCGAAACAACATTGTGGACGTTTTGACGGAAACGACGAGAAAGCGTTCGGGCAAACAAGCCCGGCGGCGGCAATTCTTCCTGTCACGGGGGGGGGGGGGGGGCGTCGCGAGCACGGAAAAAAGAAAAACATCTGCGGAGGGGGGGCACCCGGAAGTGGACTAATCCAACGTGGAGCCACTACTGATTTAGCAATTAGCACCGCGATGACGTCACTTACACGCTATCCCTGTGACGCAGATTAGTTTGCCCGGGAGCTACTGTTACTTTGCTAGCTCGTCTTCGCTAAGGCAGAGAACACAAAAGTTGTCGTCTTACCTGTTCGTCCTGTCACGTTCACTCAGGTGTCTCTTCCGACTCTTGACTTTTCAAGACTCGAGTGGGCGTGGCCCTGCACACATCCCGGAAGGGCGCACCAGAGGTCACGTGACCCCCGCCCCGATTGCGTCACAATCGCCCATACTGCAAAGCTGCCAAACTCAGCGGGCCGCGCACCAAATATCGACCCCTGCTGGTAGCGGCTCCGTACTACACCTCGTAGACTAACGAAAACTTCCATCCATTTAGTTTTAGTTTTAATGAAATTCAGTTCATGTAGCAAAAGGACACCAGGCAGACGTCACGTGACCTGACACAAACATGTTGTGTTGACAGCTAAAGACTTTGGCTGAATTAATGTAAGGAAAAGCAACATGTTCTTACAATAACATATATACTGCATGTATCAACGTGAGCTTCCCTTTTGCCTCCACCATCTAGTCGTTCCCCCGTCACTGTTGGACTGTAGGAGGTGCTGTGGCGGATCCCGGGACCCGACGTGGTCCCTGAACATGCTAATAAACCAATGCTATCCATCAAAGAGTTACAAAGATCATGCTAATGAAGTGGAAGTTAAAGGAACGGCTTTCCCCACATTCTATCATACATATATATTATATATATATACATATGTATATACAGTATAGTGTATGTGGGCATGTTGGGACTGGCGAGGAAACAATAAGCTTTGAAATGTTCACACGTGAAGTGACAGGTGATGAAGTGTACATATCATATTTCTTTGTTATGGTCCAGTGTTTTAACCTTCCGTGATGCTTTCATGCGTTTCGCTCACGACACTTCGATGCCAATAAATACACGTTTGTTTTTCCTCGTCGGAACAGGAAGTGAATTCATACAAAGACTGAAAAAAGAGAAGATGATCCCGTGCAACAGGAATCCAAGTGCTGGTTTTCTAATGTCACTTCCTGAGCTTTTGTTGTGACGGGCCCGGATTCAGTCCAACATGGCGTCCAGCTGGTCGGCCAGGTCGTCAAACATGTTTCCGATGTCGTCCAGGATGGTTCCGGCAGACGTGACGGGGTTGGCTCTGCAGAGGATGAGAGACCACAAGTGATGACAAAGGAAAAAAAGAGGTTCTGTTCCCCACCAGCGTCTCTCACCCGTCACTTTCCTCCATGATCAACTTCCTCTCCACGGCCTGCAGGGCCGCTTCCAGGCACGTGCTGGTCTCATCCAGCCTCTGCTGGACCTCCGTCCCATCCGGACCCCCCGTGGGCTGACCTTTAGCAGCTGACAGGGAGGGGCTTGGAGGGGCCGGCGAGGACGGCACGGAGAAGGCCAGACTTTGGGTGACACTGACATTCACAGCTGGAGAGAGAACGCAAGTGAACTGCATGCTTACGATCACAGCGATCAGACGACTCTTCTCATCGTTATGATCACCATCAATAAGGATTATCGCTCACGTGTGTTGCCGTGTGCTGCCAGCAGATTGTGGCGGACTGGTTTTGGGGCGACGAGCGGCGGTTTCGGGGACAGCAGAGGTTTGACGGCGGACGCTTTGTTGGAAACGCCCACACTCATTCTCAAGCAGACGTCTTCCTCTTGGTTCCGAGTCGTACCGCCAGCCGACTCGGACTCAACTGGCCCCTCTCCGTCTCTGTCTTTGGGCTTGTGCCGACGCTTGACCGTGTCCGACTCCTTGAGGTTAAACTCGGGGACATCCAGGTTCTTGGTGGAAGGGTTCTCCAGAGGCTCCAGCACGGCATCAGCCCTGGGGGGTCCTGGAGTTTTGGGCCTCTGTTTGATGGTCAGGTTGCCCTCCTCGGCAAAGGGGATGCACTCACTCGAGCTGTTGTGAGGAGATGACGATCCTTCAAGTCCGCAACCTTTGGCTTCTTCTTCTTCCGCGTCAGACCTGACCCCTCCTCTGTCTGCTTCCACGTGGCGGCAGGTGTGCACATGAAGGCACTCGCTTTGCACCCTCCGCCTCAGCCCTGGGGTCTCTTTGGACCCTGGGGGAAGCGGTTCCTGCAGAACCGGGTCATGTTTGGGTCCTGGAGAGGATTTGGTCTCCCGGTTTCCTTCTAGACAGGCTGTGATGCTCCTCACGCGTCCTGGGCTGTCAGTGACGATGCCGCCAGAAGATGTGGTGCTGCTGTCGCTCAGCTCGCCGCTGGTGCTGCTGCTCACTGAGCTCAGTCTCTTGGGCGGGGGAGGAGGAGGGCCTTTTTTTCGGGCACGCACAGCAAAAGACTGACTGCGGGCCACAGTACGGCTCTTCTCTGAACTGGATGGTATTCGTGCCGTCTGACTGCGACCGGGTTTTCTGGTTAAGGTGGCATATGAAGGCACGTTTCCAGAAGCTAGGGCCGGCTCCTCGTCTGCCTCGTCAGGTTCTCCATCAGACATAGCGTGACGACTCAGGCTGTGGACCCGTTTCTTGGCAAGCGCGAGTTTCTGGCTGTGGTCCTCAGGTCTGGTGGGCACGTGGACGTCTGCTGATCCACAGTGAGAGTGCAGGTAACTGAAGCCTTTCAACGCTGGCGAGCCACCAGGAGACGAGCCACGAGAGCGCGACAATTTGGGTTTGGCTGGGACGGCCGGGTACTTGAAGACAGTGGCCGTTCCCAAAGGGACCTGCTTATGGAGGGGCCTCTGGTCCCAGCCCTCGGGGATGTTCCTGTCCCTGGCAGGGCTGCTGACCAGGCTCTCCTGAGACCAGCTGTGGGGTGTGACGGAGGCAGTGGGTGGTTCCTGAGAGCGTCCGGATCCTCTGGATCGGGTGTCGATGCTGTCCTGGCTCTGGGACAAGCCCACAGTGTTGTTGAAGGCCAGGCCATCTTCACTGTCTGCGTAGTGGCTTGACATGGCTGACTGCAGTTCGGCGCTCAGCTCGCTGTCCTGGAAGGTTAACATCTTGGGGGTGTGAGGGGACGAGCATTCCACGCCGGCATCCGGTGGCTCGATGGCGACCAGATGGAGTGCTCCGGGGGCTTTGCGTCGCAACGTGCTCTGGCCGGATTGGGCCTGAGCGACGGCCCTGTGGATGTCACACAGCTTCTTCACTGCCAGCATTAGCTTCTTCTGGTGGCCTGGAGGACGATGGACAGAGTCAAGGGAAGGACACTCAGAAGAACCACAGACACCCCAAGGAGGACATCTCCTCACCCAGTTTGGTGATGCCGATCTCCTGGAGATCCTCCCACGTCAGGTCTTTGACGATGCTGATGCTGTCGTAGCCGTTTTCTGACAGTCTTTTTAGGTACTGAGGCAGCCCGATGGCGCTGAGCCACTCGCCAAGATCCGACTGCAAGGCAAGAACCAGCTGAGTCAGCAGCCACCGACACCGCCTAACACACTCCAGTCATGATGATGACATCACACACCAGGTGAAGTTTCATGAAGATACATGAGATGATATGAGACATGAACATGAGGTGATGTGAGACACCAGGTGACATGAGGTGAAACATGAGGTGACGTGAAGCAGGGATGAGGTGACATGATACGTAACATGAGACACCAAGTGACATGAGGTGAAACATGAGGTGACGTGAAGCAGGGATGAGGTGACATGATACGTAACATGAGACACCAAGTGACATGAGGTGAAACATGAGGTGACGTGAAGCAGGGATGAGG
Organism: Oostethus manadensis; assembly: GCA_024372805.1. Lineage (NCBI taxonomy): Eukaryota > Metazoa > Chordata > Actinopteri > Syngnathiformes > Syngnathidae > Oostethus > Oostethus manadensis. The sequence continues at coordinate 1,668,858 of QODF01000059.1, read as the reverse complement.
TGACATGATACGTAACATGAGACACCAAGTGACATGAGGTGAAACATGAGGTGACGTGAAGCAGGGATGAGGTGACATGATACGTAACATGAGACACCAAGTGACATGAGGTGAAACATGAGGTGACGTGAAGCAGGGATGAGGTGACATGATACGTAACATGAGACACCAAGTGACATGAGGTGAAACATGAGGTGACGTGAAGCAGGGATGAGGTGACATGATACGTAACATGAGACACCAAGTGACATGAGGTGGCATGAGATTACGTGAAGCAGGGATGAGGTGACATGATACGTAACATGAGACACCAAGTGACATGATGTGATGAGGTGAAGCATGAGGTGACGTGAAGTAAGATGAGGTGACATGATACGTAACATGAGACACCAAGTGACATGAGGTGAAACATGAGGTGACGTGAAGCAGGGATGAGGTGACATGATACGTAACATGAGACACCAAGTGACATGAGGTGGCATGAGATTACGTGAAGCAGGGATGAGGTGCCATGATACGTAACATGAGACACCAAGTGACATGAGGTGGCATGAGATTACGTGAAGCAGGGATGAGGTGACACGATACGTAACATGAGACATAAAGTGACATGATGTGATGAGGTGAAGCATGAGGTGACGTGAAGTAAGATGAGGTGACATGATACGTAACGTGAGACACCAAGTGACATGAGGTGAAACATGAGGTGACGTGAAGTAAGATGAGGTGACATGATACGTAACGTGAGACACCAAGTGACATGAGGTGAAACATGAGGTGACGTGATGTAAGATGAGGTGACATGATACGTAACATGAGACACCAAGTGACATGAGGTGGCATGAGATTGCGTGAAGTGACATGAAGATGAGGTGACGTGAGACGTGACATGAGGTGAATGAGATGACATGAGGTGACACCAGACACTTCTTACCGGGATATAGTCTGGCAGCCACTCGGGAATACTGAGCTTGTTGATCTCCATGGAGATTTTCTTGCGATGTCCAGGTTTGGTCACGCCAATGGCTGTCAGGTCCTGGCACGCAAATGTGACGTCATGTACTGCATTTCTGGTGGACTGTGAATGCTACGCTACATGTGGAGCTTTTCGCATGTTTGCCAACAGGAAACGGTTTTGTCACCTCAGGTGTCATCCTGCTGATGGTCGGGACGTCGTAGCCGGCACTGATGAAGTTCCCGGTGTACTGCTCCAACTGGAACTCTCTCAGCCACTCAAAGATGGCCTCGGCATCCTGAAAGATGTTTCTGATGGGTTTTAAGGAAACAACGTATTAGCCACAGCCGGTGTGAACTTACCTTTCCATCCAGCAACTGCTGAGGGCGAACAAACTGCTGGCTGAAGGTCTGCTCTGCAGGTTGCTGCACCGTCACTGTGGGCCTGCGGTGGGCGACACCTACACAGGGGTCACTCACCTGAACGGCATCTGGATGGCTCCACATTCAAGTTGCTCCATCTTATTTCTTTTCACCAGCGTATGGAACAGGAAACCTACCTGCAGCATGAAGCTGCTGCTTGTCTGAGCGTCCACACTCACCAGCAGAGGACGTCGTCTACAGAGACAGCAAGCACAGAGCTAACACCTGCAGCGCGAGACGCCAAGACACATCACAGGACAACAGTGTACCTTGCTGCTGTTGTCATGGTGACCGGCGCAGGGTTGGACCCCGTTGGGAACGCTGTTGCTCTCCGTGCTCTGCCCGCTTCCCGCGCTGCGAGTGCTGCCCACGCTCCCGGTGCTTCCGACGCTGTTCCTGTCTCCCGCTGACAAGGGAACAACGCAGAAGTTAGCGCGGCACGCTCGCGGCGGCGGCGGCTTGTCTGCGAGACACGAGGTCAACAAGTCTGTGAGAGAGGTCAACGTGTGGGCGCGGGGCATGCCCAGGATTGTTTGGAAAAACTGGAGATAAAGACAAATCTCAAAGTAAACTCACTTGAGTCTCAAATGCAACGCCACCCGTGTTAGCAAACGCAATGCTGAACTAGCCGCGTTAGCACACTTGCTGGATGAGATGGCATGAAGTAGGAGGTGACGCAAAGTGACAAGACGTGAAGTAAGGAGACACGGCATGAGATGACATGAAGTATCATGAGGTGACGCAAAGTGACACAAGACGTGAAGTAAGGAGACACGGCATGAGATGACATGAAGTATCATGAGGTGACGCAAAGTGACACAAGACGTGAAGTAAGGAGACACGGCATGAGATGACATGAAGGTGATGAGGTGACACAAAGTGACACAAGACGTGAAGTAAGGAGACACGGCATGAGATGACATGAAGGTGATGAGGTGACGCAAAGTGACACAAGACGTGAAGTAAGGAGACACGGCATGAGATGACATGAAGGTGAGGAGGTGACGCAAAGTGACACAAGACGTGAAGTAAGGAGACACGGCATGAGATGACATGAAGGTGAGGAGGTGACGCAAAGTGACACAAGACGTGAAGTAAGGAGACACGGCATGAGATGACATGAAGGTGAGGAGGTGACGCAAAGTGACACAAGACGTGAAGTAAGGAGACACGGCATGAGATGACATGAAGGTGAGGAGGTGACGCAAAGTGACACAAGACGTGAAGTAAGGAGACACGGCATGAGATGACATGAAGGTGAGGAGGTGACGCAAAGTGACACAAGACGTGAAGTAAGGAGACACGGCATGAGATGACATGAAGGTGAGGAGGTGACGCAAAGTGACACAAGACGTGAAGTAAGGAGACACGGCATGAGATGACATGAAGGTGAGGAGGTGACGCAAAGTGACACAAGACGTGAAGTAAGGAGACACGGCATGAGATGACATGAAGGTGAGGAGGTGACGCAAAGTGACACAAGACGTGAAGTAAGGAGACACGGCATGAGATGACATGAAGGTGAGGAGGTGACGCAAAGTGACACAAGACGTGAAGTAAGGAGACACGGCATGAGATGACATGAAGGTGAGGAGGTGACGCAAAGTGACACAAGACGTGAAGTAAGGAGACACGGCATGAGATGACATGAAGGTGAGGAGGTGACGCAAAGTGACACAAGACGTGAAGTAAGGAGACACGGCATGAGATGACATGAAGGTGATGAGGTGACGCAAAGTGACACAAGACGTGAAGTAAGGAGACACGGCATGAGATGACATGAAGGTGAGGAGGTGACGCAAAGTGACACAAGACGTGAAGTAAGGAGACACGGCATGAGATGATATGAAGGTGATGAGGTGACACAAGACGTGAAGTAAGGAGACACGGCATGAGATGACATGAAGGTGATGAGGTGACGCAAAGTGACACAAGACGTGAAGTAAGGAGACACGGCATGAGATGATATGAAGGTGATGAGGTGACAGAAGACGTGAAGTAAGGAGACACGGCATGAGATGACATGAAGGTGAGGAGGTGACACAAGACATGAAGTAAGGAGACACGGCATGAGATGATATGAAGGTGATGAGGTGACAGAAGACGTGAAGTAAGGAGACACGGCATGAGATGACATGAAGGTGAGGAGGTGACGTCAGACACGGAGTAGTGAGGTGATAAGGGATGTCATGAGGAAACAGGAAATGGCGTGAGATTAGATACAGTATCATGAGCTTACATGAAGCAACATGAGATTGGATGAGGAAAGAGGAAGCAGCATGAGGTGTGACACATACACGCGTGTATACAGTAGATATGTATTGCATATACCTTCATGTATTAGCATCTACATACATGTGACGGCACGCAAGATGACAGTGGGCGGCAGGAAATGACAGCGGGTGTCATGAATAAGAGGAGACAAAGGGGGCGGGCCACGGATCCGCCCGTGTGGGAGGCGTGTGTGGTTGCATCTATGAGGGGGCGCGAGGTTGTTGCTGTCTTACCGTGACACGTGTCCCTGAGCACCCAGATGTCCTGGAAGGGACACCCGGTTTGAGACAGGTGGCTCGGAGACGCACCTATTAGACACAAAGATGACTGAGTTCTATCGGGTCGGGGGAGGGGCGTGCGTGCGTGGCCAATGAGGTTACACGATTGGCAGAAGCGCCTCCCGCTGTTATTGTCACAAAGACCCGCCCGCAGCAAAAGTGACGCTAGCGTGTGTGAGACAAAGTCTGCCGTTTGATTGGTTAGTTGTGCCTGATGATGTCATCAAAGAGCTACAGGTGGCGTGATGGCCGCCAGGCGTACCTGCAGCCAGGCCGTTGCTGAGCGGAGGAACCACGTGGGTGGGGGGGGCGTGCAGCGTGAAGGAGTCGTCAGTCGGAGGGGCGGAGCTGCCGCCGGTAGACAGGGGGGTTCTGGACAGCAGCAGTTGGCGCTGAGCGGGCAGGTAGGCGTGCCGGGATAGGGTGCCCCCTACAGGGCGAGATGTGGAGGTGGGGGGGTGGGTGTCAAGCTTGTGTTTTGAGGTCAAAGGTTATGAGGAGAGCGGGGCCAAAGGAAATTGGGGGACTGATGACCTGGAGGCATGCGGGTTAGTCGTGGGGGCGGGGTTAACTCACCGCCTCGCCGGCTGATGACCTCCACTATGGAGGGCGGGAAGAAGCCCACCCGGTCCGTCCCCCTCGGGCTGTCATGGATGTGACCTTTCCAGCGTCCGTCCAGGTGCTGCTCCAACACCTGCGGCGAGGAGAACACCCGTCAACGCCGCGCTACCGTGGCAACCACATTGCTTGCGGCCCCGCCCACTCTGCTCACACATTCTAGCATCAAACCGGGATGGGCGGACTTTGGCAGAGTCACAATTTCTAGCAGCACCAGGGGGCGGAGTCTGGTGGGCCTGTGTTTGATGCGTAGCATTGGTACCGGTGCGAGCTAAGTGGGTTTCGGCTGCTGGATTTCACTCTACTGTATGTTTGCTGAGGTGTTGCATCTTCGGTACATAAATGAACTCAGTAGGAGTGCAACACGCTCATCTTCTTTCAGGTGTCAGCATCCTCCTTAGCTCTGCTTTCAAATCAGAACATCTCCTTAGACCATCCCAACCTAACCAATCAGGATCCACCAGCAAATTCAAAGACAACGCTAGGGTCATAACGGCTTCACCGTGATCACGTCCCCGGCTCGGATGTTGAGGGCGGTGGGATCATGAAGGTTCCAGAAGTCCTTCAAAGCTCGGACCTGCAGAACACCCGTGGCGTCTGTGGAGGAACACAATAAGTCAGTGGGAGTCCAAACAAAGGTCAAAGGTTAAAAGGGGACAGGTCCAAACAGGGAACTGCTGCATGCACAACACACACACACACACACACACACAGAGAAGTAGGGACATGGCGGTCCACCTCTGAGCAGCTGTTTGATGTCTCTGCTGGCGTGGGACGTGGTGAACTGGTTGACGATGTCCAGTGCCGTCTGGTTGTACGTGTTTCTGATGTTCACATCCACGTCAGCCTGCACACATGCACACACACACACACACACACAACACGGAGTCAAGCGGGCCAGGCAATGTTTGCTACAAAACAGCGAGCCACATCAGCGCATGCATGCCAGTTGCTAGCTGATGGCAAGGACTCACGTCCAGGAGCAGCCGCACCACCTCTGTCTTCCCGTACAGCGAAGCTTCGTGCAGGGCGGTACCAGACTTGGTGGTGGCGTTGATGTCAATGCCTGCCTTCAGCAGCAGCCTGCCTCCAACGCAAACACAGCATCTTTATTTACATTTCATCAGTCCATTGTCCCTTTACTGTGTATAAATAAAGTTACACGATGATGTCTTTGTGTCCATTGCGAGCAGCCAGGTGCAGCGGCGTGGTGAAGGCGGAGTCAGTGGGCTCCTTCCTTTCCCCTTCCAATAACGCCACCACCATGTTACTACTCAGCAGCAGCTGGGCCACCTGGGGTCCAATAGGTAGGTGAGAGTCGCGCACGCACGCACGCACGCACGCACGCACGCACGCACGCACGCACGCACGCACACACACACGCACACACACTGACCGTGACTCGTCCAAACTCGCAGGCCAGATCAAGAGGCGTCTTCTTGGCCTTGTTGACCAGGCAGGGGTTGGATTGGTGCTGCAGAAGCATCTCCGACTGAAAGGAGCAGGATTTTATTTTGGAGGCCAGCGTTAATGGTGTGATGAAGAGGAAGATGAAGGTCTCACCACGTGGTAGTGGCCATACTGGGCGGCCAGGTGCAGAGGGATGTGTCCGTCCAGGGAGACTCCATTGACTGATGCTCCTGAACGCAGCAGCATCAGGACCGACTCAGCTTTACCCTGCCAGGCGGCGTAATGGAGGGGGCGCATGCCTGCACACAGTGGTGATGGGCGGAGGATGAGGAGGATGACGAAGAAGGCGAGCACATCTTACCGTTGCTGTCCTTGACATCCACAGACGCCTGTGCCTCCAGCAGCGCCGCCAGCAGCTCGGCGGTCCCCGTGAGGGCGGCGTGATGCAGTGCAGAGAACCTGTGGGGGTCAAAGGTTATGCACACACGTCACATGACAACTCAGTAGATGTGTGACCAATCACAGCTAGCAGATGCTACGTCTGACCTTGACAGTGACCTCCTACTGCATTCTTCAGTGCAACATTTGATGCTACTGCTCAACTCTTATTTTGAAATCCATGTGAGGATGCCCACCCACATGGTGGATGCACCAATGCAAGTACATCGTAAGCAAACACAGCATTTGGTTAGCATACCAGCTAACGGTTCACAACAACCAAGTCCATAAAAATGCAAAACTAGTAAGAGTGCATTCCTGGGCGTAAACTGCCCTCCGGCGGTGCGGCATGACCGACTTCATTACCACCATGTGCACACTCTGACGCCCATTATAGTGACCATTGAGCCAATAACCTGACGCTAACAGTCACCATCACACGGCAGTACAGCTTATAACAATGCAGCCTACATCGCACCAAACACTGACCAGTCTTGCCAACATTCCGACCCCCCTTGACGGCGTATTTTCTCGAAAGCGACAAATCTAGCGACTTTTCCCGGCGTGTTTTCTGCTACTGTTGTTCAGCTCAGGGGACGTTACGACAGGCTGCTAACGTCAAAGGAGGGAGAAAAAAGGAACGCTTGATTTGCTCACCTGCACAGTACACCTCGCCACACTGAAGCAGCTGTTTTCAATGATCAAAGATTCCATCGAGGATTATCGGAGCTATTTTTCATCTTACGGATTTATTGGAATCAGGTCATACTAAGTGCACACCTGATAGATACACAGCAATACACTGTCTATTTATAGACACTGTGTATATATATAGCCCCAAATTGGGCTTCATGGATGACGAGAGGGAGGGACGTGAAGAAAAGTAAGCCAGGGAGATGTAAAGTTAGGGAGTAAAGCGTGCACGTGACGGCGCGCAGGCCATGTGACAGCAGAACAAAAGCAGAGGAGTTTCCTCCCCTCGCGGTGTTGCGTAACACGAGCATTCATGTGGTCACCCCCACACACACACACACACACACACACACACACAGCCCAGGGAGGGAACGCCAGTAATGGACCATCACGGTCGGCTCACAAAGAGCAGCACACACACGATCAGTGATGTGTGAAAATGTGCACGAAAGCTGACACACTTGGCTCAGGCCCCACCCTTCTCTGGTGATAAGCCCCGCCCCTTCAGGTGGAGATTCATGACAGGGACGTGATTGAAGCGGGACTGGACAGATGGCGGCCATGACACGTGGCTGTGTCACTATGGCAACACAGCAAACATCATCATTAAAATTCCCTTTTCCCACATTTAACTTTAGACTGGAGGACGTGGCAACACACACACACACACACACACACACACACGCACACACACACACACACACACACACGGATAAAAGTTAGCATGCTTGCTGGGCTAAAGAGTGAAAGGAAAGTTTGATTCCCAAAAAATTGGATCAAGTATTTTCCTGCTGATGCGGGAACTTTTATTGGGTAACGCAAGTGAAATGTGAAAGCAGACGATGACATTTGGAAAGCATAACTTTATTATAATCGTCATCACAAACGGAGGTTCTAAAGGTTCTAGAGGGATTTGTTTAGGGAAGTTTTGAAGGCAGGAAAAGTGTGACATATTTCGCAACAAAGCCAGCATACCACGTCCCTGTTGACCTCTGACCTGTGTGGTGAGCTCTTACCCGTCCGAGTCTTGGTAGTTGACGTTGAGTCTCTTTGTGGACCCCAACAGTTCTGAAAGAACAGAGAAGGTCCAATCAAAACAATGTGTGAAAGCACGGTGCCGGCGTCGCCCGCAGCTCCACACGGGATTGGCTGCTCTCCGCCGGGGGGGCGGAGCCACGCCTTCCCGTGCAAGCGTTGGGATGCGGGCCACTCGGCCCCGCCTCTTCTCATCTGTGAGCGAGAGGAGGAAAACAAGATGTCCTCCCTGCGGGAACGCTGCTGCTTTGATCGTGACCTGGATTTCCTAACCGACGCCAAAATGATGCAACAAAGATCCTTTGTGAGCATCCATGCTCCACTCTGTCACTACCATACAGTGAATATGAACAGGCCTGCTAATCACTCTCATCTATCTTTTCTGGTCTGGCTAAGCCCCGCCCTGCTGTGTGCCCAGCATGCTTTGACTGCTCAGCAAATGCACTAACCTACAAAATAAAAGCACACCGCCAGACACTGGCAGCCACATGTGCACGACGTCTCACTCGGTTAGTTCCATTGGGATGAAGTGAAGGACGCAGGATATGCAGGAGTTATTTTTAAGTTTGTTTATGGAGAAGAAAACGCCGCCACAAGAATGCGGCGAGGAAGACTGGACCTCAAACTACCATCCGGGATTTCATTCCGCCAAGCAGAGGTCCCACTCCCAACCGCATTTCATCTCTGCGCAGCCATCTTCACACTTGCAATCAACAACAAACAAGCTAGCTCGCGGCCTCATAGCGTGCGAAGGTTAGCTGGAGCCAATCTGGAGCCTGTCCCGGCTGGAGCATGTCCCAGCTGGAGCCTATCCCAGCTGGCGCATGTCCCAGCTGGAGCCTATCCCAGCTGGAGCCTATCCCAGCTGGAGCCTACGCCAGGCTTCAAACTCCCCTCTGTGAGGCAGACGCATTGATCACAGACATTTATGAGGGATGACGTGAGCGGTAAGGAAGTCATGTGACGCCACACTTCCTGTCCCGACACACACACAGGAAGTCACCTGACTTGATGTGAGCTTCCATGAGGACTGCAGAATGTCAACAAATACATTTAAGTGGCAGAACTTCGCCTCTTCCTCGGGGCATCAGCGCCAACGGAGGGCAACATGGTGCACGCAAAAATGTTGCAATGATTGCGTTTATGACGCTTATTTCATTTATTCAATAAAAAGAAATGAAACGCAAGATTTTTAGAAGCGCCACAGGACGCCATCTTGCCAAATGCGGAGAATGTTGCACGTGCGTGTGCATGTTTGATGGCAGTCATCCGCGACCGTGTGACCTCACGTGTCCTCCAGACCGACACTTCTGGGGCTCTTTGGTCTCGTTCAGCTGTCAGAGTGAGAGATCCTCTCGAGTTGGGGCATCTCTGCTGCAAATCCAAGAGTTTTGCAAGAGAGGATGGAAGGTGACGCAGTGACACACACTGAGGAAGTCACGTGACCGGTGACGGGCGCACATCAAAAGACTTGAAAGCGACACGAGAGAAAAGCGGCGCTGTGGATTATGTAACGCTCGAGTGCACGCGGCAGAGAGACGCAAGTCCGCCTGGGGGCTCTCCAAGCAGGTCGATGCCAGATAGGGGGAGGAGCCAGTGCATGCTGTCGTTGCAGGGAAACGTGAAAGTGACTTTGAGGGGCCCTTTGGACCCAAACCAGATCCTGGGCCGGCAGCCCCAAGGAGCCCGGGGGGCCCGGCAGGCTCCCCGCACAGACAAGCTTTGTTTGCTGTGGGCCGGCCCACTTTAGCACCCTGGGGAACATTGGGCAAGACCAACAGCACCAAGAATGTCAGACGCGCTGCAACACGTCCCCACATGGGGGCAGGAAGCGCTAACACGCTAACAGGTCGCCTGCAGGCCGACACGACGGACGCAAATCCTTCCTTCCGCACGCTAACACAGCGCAGGGGAAAGGTCACGACCCTGGTCTCCTATTAGCAGCAAGATGATGCTTCATTGTTGCCCCATGGAGATGATGTCTCACTCTGCTCCAACTTCGCCATGCGTCTCAACCCAGAAAGATCTTTGACATTTGGCTTCTGATGGGATGTCATGTGACGACGTCACCTGATAAAACAGGAAGTGCAGGTAGCCCCCCGCGGGGTTTGTCCCCCGCCGGGAGCCGCGCCCACACGGGCAGAGGGAAGGACTGCTATCTATTTGTGGTGCGGCGTGGATTTTTTCATGTCAGTCATGTCTCCAAACGTGTCCTCACTAGATTAGCGGCACGGCTTTGTGGAGAAGGGTGCGAATACCGGCCTCCTGCTACGTCTTCTTATTCCCTGGCAGAGCTGGTGATTTAGAACGTGCCTATGAGCAAGACACAGCAGGTGGCACCGAATCTACCTGTGCCGCATGCGCTAACAATGCTAACAAGTGCACTCACTGCTCCTGCTGCTCCTCAGCTTGGACAGGAGCTTCTGAGTGGACGGCAGGTCTCCACTCTTCACCGCCTGCAGAAGGTCCTGCTCCCTCCCCATGCTGGACCCGCTCACGGTGCCGCTGTGCAGAAGAACACACGCCGCCCCTCAGCGCCGCATCGGCGGTCCGGGTCAGCTGGAGGGGGCAGAGAAAGGGAAAGGTCAAAGGGCGCCAACATAAGGGTGACCCGTTAGGACCGGCATGGAGCAAACCCATCAAGGATTTCACATCTCATTCTCGTGGCTGAGCCAACCCTTCACGGTTCTGATGGACCACCAGCCCGGTGCCGTGGGGTCCACACTCCGACTCTCCTTTTTCCAGCTGGTTCGGTTACGTAAGAACTGGGCCGAGCGGGGCTGTCAGTCCCGCCAGCAGCGAGCTCGTCTCCGCCATTGGCCCACGTTCGGCCCACGTTCGGCCCGTCCCGGCTGTCCCAAGTTGTCCGAGAAATACTCGCCCGTTCTTGGGCCGGAAGGTTCGTGCTCGGTGTTGGTCGTGTTCGGGCTACTTTAGTAAACATCTACAATCCCTGGACGGTACATTCCCCGCGACAGAGCCGAACTTGTCAGCAGTTCGGTGAAAGTTACTTCTTACAGAAACTTCTTACCTTTCCTCAAATGGCTTCCCGCTCCGCGCACGAGCCAGGCGACATTCCCGCGGTGGGAGCTTCCCTAAAGTCCTCTTCCTGGCCGCCCACGTCCGTCCGCTTCCTTTGGGATCCCACCGCCGAACCGATGTATCATTTGGTCGTGTTTCGGAACTTCTTTTCGGCCTCTGCGACACTTCTTCTCTTCCCTTCCCTTCCTTCCTTCCTTCCTTTCCTCTGCCGCGTCCCACAGCCAGACAGCCGTCAAGCTTGACAGGATGCCACATACCACATCCGGCCGGGATTTTCACAATAAACCGGAAATGGCGTAGACGCTGACAGTTTAAATCCCGCGCATCATCAGAACACTTTTCCTTATTAGCATGCGGACTATTTCATTCATTCATCCATTTTCCATGCCGCTTATCCTCATTAGGGTGGCGGGGATGCTGGAGCCTATCCCAGCTGGCTTCGGGCGGGAGGCGGGGTACACCCTGGACCGGTCGCCAGCCAATCGCAGGGCACATATAGACAAACAAACACTCAATTTTTAGAGTGGCCAATGAAGCTAACATGCATGTTGAAATAATGAACTTTATACACTCATGAGGGAGGAGACCGGATCCAGGCAAGGAGGCCGAAATGTCCCGCCGATGCTATACTACGCTGGAGGAAGTGGGATTTGAACCGCTAACTCTCTGGCTAGTAGGCAACCGCTGACCCTCCCACGGTAGCGTGCTAGCGGCTAACACAGCGACTGTATGAAAGTGATTGTGCCAAAAAGACAAAGACAAGCAATCGGCCAGGGAGAAGAGACATTTATTCCTAAAAGGACAGGAATAGGATGGTCAGCTTAAATATATAAATAGATTTGCATCATAAATAGGCACGCGTGAAGTGGAGGGGCGTGGTCTGTGGCGGGGGCGTGGCCCGGGAGCGTCACCAACGGAAACAGTGGCGGCGGCTGCGCAGCGACAGCTTGAGAAGCCACAGCAGGTCTCGGCGCAGCATCGACCAACCGCACTCGGCGCTGCCCTGCGGCGAGACAAAGAGACACGCCCCCTCAGCTCCCATTGGCTGACACTTCATGTGCCGGTCGTCGTGGACGTTACCTGCTGGTGGACCAGGGTGCTCACGTTCCTGAAGTAGGGCGAGAGACCAGCTGAGTCCCCGAGGGCGGACATCTAGAAGGCATCTAGAAGGCATTAATCGACCGAGCAACCGGAGAGGACAGACAAGGTTCAGCAACTCACACAGCTGCCCTCCACCAAGAGGCGGTTCTGGAGGTTCTGGAAGATGTCCAGCTTTTGCCTGTCCCATGGGACTCCACTTGGACCCTCAGCTATGTCGTTGCCCTCAATGACTTGCTCTGCCCCCCGCAGGGATTCGTACAGCGTCCGCAACACCTGCCCACACTGTGGAGAACCGATCCCATCCTGTTGGCCGAGGGCCGAGCTCACCTGCGTGCCGTTGGCTGTCTGGTTGGAGAGGGTGGCGCGTGGGAAGGACACGTGGCCGTTGAACGGCAGGCATTGGACGGGAAAGGACGCACCCTGCGGGTGACAACAGATGCTGTTCTAGAAGTGTACCAGGAAAAGGTCAAAGTTCAGCTCTTACCAGGTCTGACAGCAGGCGGTAGGACTCCAGGACCACATGACCTGGGGGACGGCAGGCTGGCGAGATGACGGCTGAGAGCGTGAGACCGGCGAGCTGAAGGACGATTACAGCCAGCTGGAGTGCCATGCTTGTGATCCACACGGTTCCGGTCCTCGTCAGCCCAGTTGGCAGGTTGAAATCTGACTGTCCGGAACAATCACAGGCCGACTACCTGCGGGACGGAGCTCCAAACCTCAGTCGAATCTAGACCAGGACCAGGCGAGATGTGCCGTCATCCTAGCCCACAACTAGGCAGGAGGCGTCTCCAGTCTAGACCAGGATTAGGCATGGAGACTAAACCAGGACCAGGTGGGATGCATCTCCAGTCTAGACCAGTACCAGGCAGGGTGTGTCTCCGGTTTTGTTTTGTTTTCCCCCTTTCCAAAATAAGACGCAGGCTATCTCATCTGGTTAGCTAAACGTGTTGGCAATGTTGGCGGGGGACGTGGGGGCCTATCATGACACCCTGAGGGACCCCACAAGTCCCGTCCACCCTCTTTCCGTCACGCAGGCAACACGAAGCCGTGCGACATCAGTTACGGTTAAAAATGCGGTTGCATGCGACTCGGAAGATGGAAATATTTGCTGGGGCACCCGCTCTTCATCTTGGTCGTCTTCCTCTGACATGAACTTTCACAATTCATGAAAAGATGGACTTTGTGAGTCATATCCTTATTTTTATGTACTTTATGATTCAAACGCATCTATTGACATCCTTCTCCTAGCTGATTGGCTGTCCTTGGAAAGCAACCTTAAACAAAACAACGTCATCTTTTACCTGGAGATGGCTTGCAGGTCTTGGAGGTTGTGAAGGGTCTAGACGTTCTGATGGTTCCGGAGGTGCTGGGAGGTTGCGACGGCTCTGGAGGTTGTGCGGAGTGTGTGTGCTGGCGCGGTCCATATAAGCAGCAAGGCGCTGATGTTGCTCAGAAAGTGAGGTGTGTGTGAAAGTGGGAAATTTCCACCTTGGTTTTGTTCTCTGACGGAAGAAATGAAAGTTTAGTAATCATGAAATGCAAACTTTCCTGATAAATGACCCCACTCGTGCACCTCAAGTGTTATCATGCACACACTGGGCTCTAGGGGGGCCCACGTGCACGAATAGTAGACGAGGTCAACGTATGAGCGTGCCGGGTCGGGCCCGGCGCCGATACGAGACGTGTATGGTTTGGAAGGTGTGCTGGGAGCCGAGCTGCCGTTGTTCGCTTTTGGCTCGTCTGCTGGTGATGGCTTCGTGGTGTACACTCGTACGTACTGCGCATCATTAATACTGCACTCCTTGAAAACACGCTAGAGCGTCCGTTTCAGATGTACTGCTTGGTGGGAGAAGACGGGCATGAGAACAGGACATCTCGTGCACGTGCGCGCCTCCCTTCTACTTACTACTACTGAGTGTACTCCTGCCGCTGTAAGGATCGAGAGTACTACGAGCAGGACCGTGAAGACGTGAACAAGTCAAGAAGTTCCATGGAAACCAAGAAGGAACTTGAAGAAAAACTTCCACTCTTTCATTTGACGCTCTGAACTTTTTCACCTTTACTCAGAAGCGTAACGACGCTCACGCAGGAAGTTTACATTTACACAGAAAAGAAAGACAAACCCCCCTTATGCGTGTGGGACTACATAGACAGATACACGTATGCAGAATACTTTTTACATACACACAGTATGCATACATACACACTTTATACATACATACACACTTTATACATACATACACACAGTATACATACATACACACAGTATACATACACACACACAGTATACATACACACACACACAGTATACATACATACACACATACATACATTATACACAAATAAATGTATACATTCATAAATACATTATATATACATAAATACATGTATACATACAAAAATACATGTATACAAAAATACATCTATACATACATAAATAAATGTATAGATAAATACATGTATACGTAAATACATGTATAGATAAATACACGTATACATAAATACACGTATACATAAATACATGTATACGTAAATACATGTATACGTAAATACATGTATAGATAAACACATGTATACATAAATACATGTATACGTAAATACATCTATACATAAATAAATGTATAGATAAGTACATGTATACATACATTAATACATGTATACGTAAATACATGTATAGATAAATACATGTATACGTAAATACATGTATAGATAAATACACGTATAGATAAATACACGTATACATAAATACACGTATACATAAATACACGTATACGTAAATACATGTATACGTAAATACATGTATACATAAATACATGTATAGATAAATACATCTATACATAAATACATCTATACATAAATACATCTATACATACATAAATAAATGTATAGATAAATACATGTATAGATAAATACATGTATACGTAAATACATGTATACGTAAATACATGTATAGATAAGTACATGTATACATACATAAATACATGTATACGTAAATACATCTATAGATAAATACATGTATACGTAAATACATGTATAGATGAATACATATATACGTAAATACATGTATAGATGAATACATATATACGTAAATACATCTATAGATAAATACATGTATAGATAAATACATGTATAGATAAGTACATGTATAGATAAGTACATGTATACATACATAAATACATGTATACGTAAATACATGTATAGATAAATACATGTATAGATGAATACATGTATACGTAAATACATGTATACATACATAAATACATGTATACGTAAATACATGTATAGATAAATACATGTATAGATGAATACATGTATACGTAAATACATGTATACATACATAAATACATGTATACGTAAATACATGTATAGATAAATACATGTATAGATGAATACATGTATACGTAAATACATGTATACATACATAAATACATGTATACGTAAATACATGTATAGATAAATACATGTATAGATGAATACATGTATACGTAAATACATGTATACATACATAAATACATGTATACGTAAATACATGTATAGATAAATACATGTATACATACTGTAGATAGATACCTGTACTGTATATTTAGAAAGATACATGTATAGGTAAATGCATATCCAGTAGTGTTAAATAATAGCAGTCCCAACCAGATTAGTATCTTTTTATTACTACATGGCCAACAAGTTACCAGTAGGTGCAGTAGATTCTCAGCATTCTTGATATGCATGCTCTTGAGGTTGTGCAATTGGCCAATTGGTTGAAAAGGGGTGTGTTAAAAAATAGCAGCGTGGTATTCAATCAGTGATCAAAGTAGTGAAAAAACAGGAGTGAATCAGGTGGTCCAGTGATCTCCAGGGCCTTAAAATGGAGAGCATAACCAGAAACACTTGGCAGAAAACAGAAGACAACTATCAAAATGGATCAAATAAAAATCAGAATGGCAAAGGCTCAGCCAATGATCAACTCAAAGACAGTCTGGAGTTACCTGTAAGTACTGTGACAGTTAAAAGATGTCTGTGTGAAGCTAATCTATTTGCAAGAATCCCCCACAAAGTCCCTCTGTTGAAAAAAGGCACGTGCAGAAAACGTTACAATCTGCCGAAGAACACATCGATGGCCTAAAGAGAAATGGAGGAACATTTTGTGGACTGAGGAGAGTAAAATTGTGAAGACAGTAGGTTTTAATTTAGTCCGTCTCTCCTACCGGCGTAAGTGGCAAGGAAGGAGGAGAGAAGGTGTGACTGGGCTTAACACAGCCAGGTCAGATCTTCACCAATTAAATGAGCTCCTCACCTGTAAATGAGGCGCTGGCGAAGCGAATTTCAAGTTTTGTTGAATATAAATGAAGACGGCCAAACCTCACCCGGACGGAAAGTGATGTTTTGGTCCGGGAGGTCCGAGCTCACGCTGGCCGAATATCTGGTCACACGAGCAGACCTCCAAGGGCTAATGATGCAAAAGTGGCCTGGGAGGAGATGACAGGTTTGCCCTGACGTACGGAGAATCTTTGGCCAGTGTAAAAAAGGGTTCAGTGATGTCAGACGAAGGCAAAACAAAAACTATCGGAGCACTGGAGGCACACGGTGGCCACCGGGGGCGGCCCATTGACCAGTCTGACACTGAGCTCGGCAGAGAGCCATTGCGTCGTCCACCCTCTCAGCTGTCAGTATTGAGGGTTTTGGTGGGGTTGAGGTTGGTATTACAGGTAAGGTAAGCATTTTTTCCCCCACTAATAAAAACACTCGCATTTAGTAACCTATATTTGTAATATGAACCTACTATCGTGGTGGACCGAGTGATCCTAGGAGCTATGTTGTCGGGGGCTTTATGCCCCTGGTAGGGTCTAAGGCAAACAGGTTCTAGGTGCCGGGCCAGACTAAGAGAGTGATTCAGGAGACCCTTAATGAATAAAATCAAGAGGAGTGACCGCACCTCGCCCAGACGTGGGACACCGGGGCCTCACCCGGGAGCCAGGCCTGGGGCCATGTGATTTGGGCAGTGGTCGAGGGCGGGTGTCCGGGCGACCTGGTCTTTGTCGGCTAAATCTGGTTCTTGGGACATGGAATGTCAGTTCTCGGTGGGGAAGGAGCCCTAGCTTGGAAGGATGCCGGACAGACCTGGTAGACCCAAACGCGTAGTGAGGGTGTGCTGGGAACGTCTGGCAGAATCTCCCGTTCGTCGAGTCTTCCACTCTCATTTCCGGCAGAGCTTGGCCTGCCTCTCGAGGGAGGACCGGGATATTGAGTCCGAATGGGCCGTATTTCGTGCCTCCGTTGCTGAGGCAGCCAGTCGTAGTTGCGGCCGCAAGGTGGTCGGTGCCAGTCGTAGTAGCAAGCCTCGAACCAGATGGTGTACACCGGGGGTTAGGGCTGCTGTCAAGCTGAAGAAGGAGTCCTATCATGCATGGATGGCTTGCGGGACTCCCGAAGCAGCTGACAGGTACCGGCAGGCCAAGCGGCACGCGGCTTCGGCGGGGGTCGAGGGAAAAACCCGGGTGTGGGA
The DNA here is from genome assembly GCA_024372805.1 of Oostethus manadensis. Taxonomy (NCBI): domain Eukaryota; kingdom Metazoa; phylum Chordata; class Actinopteri; order Syngnathiformes; family Syngnathidae; genus Oostethus; species Oostethus manadensis. The sequence continues at coordinate 1,651,092 of QODF01000059.1, read as the reverse complement.
GGAGTTTGGTGAGGCTATGGAGCACGACGTTCGGTCAGCACCTCATACGGAAGGTATATCAGTGGGATTGAGAAGGACCTCGAAGTATTCCTTCCACCGACCAACTATATCCTCAGTCGAGGTCACCAAGCCCCCGTCTGCACTGTAAACAGTGTGAACTGGGGGCCGCTTCCCCTTTCTGAGGTTGCTGTTTATAATGGTGTGGTAAGGCTGCCGGAGTGGGTCCTGTATGGGCCGTGCTTGCTAACCAGCCTCCCAAAGACAGCAAGCCAGACACAATGAAGGTGCCCTTAGACCAAGAAACCTCCCGAGTCCCTTTGTGTGTGCGTGTGTGTGTGTGCGTGTGGGCGGGCGAGCAGACATGATTTCATTTCAGAGCCTCAGCTGAAGAATGAGAATGAGAAAAAGGAGGAGAGTTGGAGGCGACAGTGTGTCAGTGGATCAGTGGACGAGTCCCAGCCAGCTGTGGGAATCAGATCGGCAACCTGACGCTGCTTCACCTTCGTGTTCATCTCACGCAACACGTTTGTCTGATCTTTTCTTCACCTTGGCTCCTCCTGCTCACCTCCATTATTAACACTGTTATTATTCTGGACTGGATTGCTTTGATTGCATCAGGTATGCTAATAATACTTATCATGTTATGTCTTCGTGTGTCGTGTTTCAAGGCGCGTCTCCATGGCAACACGTGTGTGCGTACTACTGAGCGTGTGCGTGTTTGTGTGCACGGCGTCTAATGTGGACACATCCTTCCCGCTGCTCAAGACAGGCACAGATGGAAGCCTCTTTGGACTTTCCGTTGCTTTGCATCCTGATCTCAAGACCGGCCAATACTTGTATGTACCATCCTACACAAACCTCCCATACCATCCATCCCCCCATACCATCCTACACAGACCCCCCATACCATCCATCCCCCCATACCATCCATCCCCCATACCATCCTACACAAACCTCCCATACCATCCGTCCCCCCATACCATCCATCCCCC
>QODF01000059.1:1602926-1648804 GCA_024372805.1 Oostethus manadensis | reverse complement strand
CCTCCCATACCATCCATCCCCCATACCATCCATCCTCCCATACCATCCATCCCCCATACCATCCTACACAGACCCCCCATACCATCCATCCTCCCATACCATCCATCCTCCCATACCATCCATCCTCCCATACCATCCTACACAGACCCCCCATACCATCCATCCTCCCATACCATCCATCCCCCATACCATCCATCCTCCCATACGTTACACACACACACACACACACACACCTACGCATTCCAGTTCACAGTGTGTGTAACATGACTAGTGTTTCACTCCTGTATTGAAAAACAACCAACACCTTTTTTTCCTGTCTCACGGTCAAAGACTGTTGGTTGGAGCTCCCAGAGAAAGGGCGGAGCCTAACGTGACAGCCAATCATACGGGGGGGGTGTACAGCTGCCCAATCACTGCCGACCAATCAGACTGCAGCAGGATGTTGCTCATCAACCCAGGTAAGAGTGCTACATCCTGAAACAGGCCATAACTCCTCCTACCGCTGCACGTGTTTCAGACTTGAACCCATCTGAGGACCTGGTGGAGGACATGTGGCTGGGTGTGTCGCTGGCCAGTCAGGGACGACCCGGGGGGCGGGTCCTGGTGAGTGAAGAAATGGCAGCTGCCAATGCATGAGCGTACGTCAGTGTGACGCATGGCATTACTGACGTCACGCTAAAGTGTAGCGCAACGACACGTGCGCTAAGAGTACGGCGCTTACATGCTCAACGGCAATCGGCAGGCATGCGGTCATCGCTTCACGAAGGTTTACGGAGCGTCTAAACTCAGACACATGATCGGTCGCTGTTATGTTCGTGGCAACGACCTGCAGTACGACGATGCAGACATTCACTGGCAGAACCCTGAGCAGGTCTGCAGGTAGGTCACATGACACCCGGTGGCGTCATTTAGCGAGCCCCGCCCCCAACCCGTTGTGTGTGTGTGCAGTCATCTGGGTGACGTCAGCGGAGAGGTCATGTGTAACATGGGAATTTCTGCCGCCATCACGCAAAGCGAGGTTATCACGGGCTCGCCTGGAAGCTACGAATGGCAAGGTATCGAACCTTTCAGTCTTTGTGTCTCTCGGGACAGTGCGGGCTCATTGAACGTCGGTTCCCACTGAAGGAAACGTCCACGTGTCCTGGATGAATCCACATCTTCTGTTCGATACCAGAAAGAGCTCTTTGAGAAACCTGCAGCAAAGAAACATCTACATAGGTCAACCGCCTCTTTCCATAGCTCCATGCTGACAGCAACACACCGTCATGTGCTAACTTCAATACGCGTGTGTGTGTGTGTGTGTGTGTGTGTGTGCGTGTGCAGGGTATTCAGTCAGTCAGGCGAGCGCTCTTCTCTCTCAGGATGCTGACACCATCGTGACAGGTGAGGACTTCCTTTTCCGGTGAATGATCGGTGGCCTGATTGGCTGTTGTACTGACGTGCAGGAGCGCCTAAAGACACCAAAGAGGACGCTCGTGGTTCCGTACTTCTGGCGCTCAAACGGTCAGGCTCGCTGACGATTGGCCAGACGCTACGAGGAGAACAGACTGGTTCCTACTTTGGCAATGCTGTGGCGGCCTCTGACCTCGACAACGACGGGTACGGACAGGCTCTGCCTTCCACGCTTGGGTGATCGCCTGTAAAAGTTCTTCTCGTGCGGCCTGCAGGTGGAGTGACCTGCTGGTGGGCGCTCCGTTCTTCTTCCATCGGGAGCACCAAGTGGGTGGGGCAGTTTACATCTACACAAATGCAGGAGGTCGCTTTCACTCCACGCCCACCACGGTGCTGAAGGGACCGGCCGGTTCGGCCTTTGGAATGTCACTCGCCGCCGCTGGAGACCTGAACCAAGATGGCTTCCAGGGTGAGGAATGTGCGTCAGGAGTGTGTATGGTCCAGGTGATGTGATGTCCCATCCCCACGTATCGCAGACCTTGCGGTCGGAGCGCCGTTCCATGGAACAGGAAGTGTGATGATCTTCAGCGGGAGCAGAGACGGCGTGCCCGTGCACCCGAGTCAGGTGCCACGTGCACACACGCCATGGCGGACTGCGCTCTGTGCTGACTGCGCTCCACCTGCCTTTACAGGTGATCACGGGAAGCAGCGTGTCTCCTCGCTTCACAAGCTTTGGCTACTCGCTGTCTGCGGGCCTGGACGTGGACGGGAACAAACATCCCGACCTGCTGGTGGGCTCTTTGGACGACACCGTCGCACTGCTCAGGTACCCGGCGCTTCCTGTGTCACATGACAAGGTAGTAACCCCAAGTCGATGACTGTGTGCAGGTCTCGTGCAGTAGTTCACCTCAGCAACACCATACGAGTGACTCCGAACGTGGTGGAGCCCGACAGCTGCGACTTCTGGTCCGACCGGTCAGCGGCCACCCCTGCCAACAAAATGCTAACCTTTTGTGTGTGTGTGTGTGTGTGTCAGTGTTCAGGTGCAAGTGTGTTTCTCCGTCACGCTGAGCAACGCCAAGCCGAACCCGAACATTAGTGAGTGACGCGCACGCACACTAAATGATCAGCAACACTTTGTTCACTCTCGGAAGCTAACTGGCTGAGCTGACTGATTGACAGGACAAAGCTGTCAATTAAAGTCAGCCGCGCACGCAGGCGCTCACGCAAACACACGCGCGCTGGTGCACACCGTCCTCGCGTGTCCCTTTGTCCTTGTCTGCAGTGTGCACGGAATAAATCGCTTTAGTGAGCGTGACATCATTACATACCCCCCCCCACCTTGGGGGGCTTCTTCGTTTGGGTTTCTTAACATGACCAATCAGAGACAAGGTCACCTTGCCGTCAGAAATCCCTTTCATCGTGTACGCGTGTGCGTGCGCGTGCAATGACAAACAATCTCTGCCAGACGTCCACTTCACCGTTGCCGCTGACGTCACCAGCCTCAAGCCCCGCCTCCGGTTCTACGAGAGCGGGCAGAGCGTGTACTCGGGCTTCACGCTGGTGCCGAAACGTCGATGTCAAATGTTGAAAGTTGGACTCCTGGTGAGAACCGTCCATCTCCGCACCAGAACATGACATTTGGTGACAGGTCCATTTGAACTGCGTGCGAGAAGCTTCCAGAAGATTGTGAACACATCCATGATTTAGTGTGTGGCTTTCAATGTTCTCGTCAGAGTCCAATTCGAGACAAAGTAGAACCTCTGGTCTTCACTCTTAACGCGTCCCTGTACCACAAGCTGCCCAAGAAACAAGACGCTGTCCGTGACCTGAGGGCCTTCCCGGTGTTGAGCCAGATCCCCCGGCTGATTAGGACAAAGGTCAGAAACTTGTAGAAAGCTCTTGATCCAGGTCCACAAACATGTGTCACGTGTCTACTTCAGATCCACATCCAGAAGGCGTGTGGTTCTGATAACTGTTGCCGCAGCAACCTGCAAATGACGGCCCAGTTCACAGATGTGCGCCAGAACCCATTTTCCACGTGCGTCTGTTGAACGTGAGCATTGTGGCTTGAAGCGTATCTGCGCTGACAAAACTGGTGGCTCTAGGTGGGCGGGTCGTCAGGTCTGGTTCTACCGCGGCGGAGTGGAGCGACTGCTTCTGCAGGTCAACGTCAGCAACGTGCCATCACCACGGCGACCGGCAGAGGACGCTCACAACACTGTCTTGAATATTTCCGTCCCGAAGTCGCTGGTCTACTCCGGAGTCCGAACTAAGGTGACAAATTCCCAAGCAGGCTTGAGGACTTGACCCGAGAGGACCTACAGACTAAAGACCTGGTGCTTCCTTTTAGGGTGAGCCCCAGGAAGTCGGATGCAGTGTGGAAAGTTCTGTGGTTCTGTGCGAGCTGGGGAACCCATTCAAAAGCAACTGGACGGTACAGAACTTTCTGGATAGACTTGATCTTGCCCTGCCACACTACAGCTAACAAAGGTTCTCTTCCAGGTTCAGGTGTGGATCATATTCCAGCCTTTTCAGATCACCTCAGACACCACAGAGATCCAGACAGTGCTGCAGATGTCCACGTAGGACGCACTCCCACACGCACACGCCAGCCTGGCATGGCGGCGCTGAGACAGGCTGTGGTTTCACGTGTCTGCATGTTGTGTCCAGGCTTAGCCAACAGACAGACTTGTCTCCAGTCTTGGTCTCCATGACAGTCAACTATTCGCTGGACATGTCTCTCATTTTGTGAGTATTTAAACCCCTGGTGACCTCAGGCGGACTACACACGGACTTCATACTGCTCGTCGCAGGAGCCATCAGCCAGGCCCCACCTTCTTCAGTGGTCACGTGGTCGGCGAATCAGCAATGACGACGACCGAGGACGTCGGCACGCCACTTGTCTTCGGCTTGCAGGTTTGCCCCAATTCCCCTCATATTTGATGGAGACCCAGTGGTGTCAGATGCCGTCCCCCTTCGGTAGGTCCATGTGGGGGGAAGGCCACTCGCTCCCCTGGGTAACCTGGAGCTCGCATTCGATTGGCCAAGTGAGCTGTCTAACGGGAAGCGGCTGCTCTACCTGACAGAGATTGTGGTGAACGGCACCTCAGATCCTCAATGTGTTCCGTCGGGCGACGTTGTTAACCCCCTCTACTTGACGGTAACCACGACAACAGTTTTTGGTGAAAACTCTTTCCAGAACTGCGATGGAACCGCTGTAGCCTTTCTAGCAGGTGTCATCAGACAAGAGGGGGAGAAGGGAGAGGAGGAGTCCAGAGGAGGACAAGTGGTCAGAAGAAAGTCCGCCTGTCCCTCAGCCCCAGGCGGAAAAGTCTAACGTGCTGGTACGACTTGACTGTTAGCACGCCAGACAGACGCGGTCCAACAGTGCGCGTGTCCCTGCAGGACTGTGTGCACGGGGCCAAGTGCATCCACTTTGTGTGCCCGCTGGTCCATGTCAACGACCGCGCATCATTGACTCTGCGAGCACGACTGTGGAACTCCACCATGCTAGAGGTAGCATCTGCGTTGTGTTCCACTTCCATGTTTTGTAGTCAAGTGGATCCTTGTACAAACTCTTCCATGTGGATGGCAGCACTTCAAGAATGCCAGGAAGGTGCTGGTTCGAGGCCGCGCCACTCTCAGGCTGCGCGCAGGAGGAGCCGGCAGCGTAGATGCCGCCAGCACAGAGGTGCCCCCCTTAGCCTGCAGGCACCAGGGCTGAACCTGAGCCAACCACAACGTGCATGAAAACCACTAAGTTTGTGCTGTTTACAGATGGCCGTCCATGTTTACCCGGACCTCAGGCAGCTGGTGGACACCAGCGCCCCCCTGTGGGTCATTCTGGTGTCGGTTCTGACTGGGGTGCTGCTGCTGGCGCTCATCTGCCTGCTGCTGAGGGAGGTAAGGTTGCCAGGTGGTTCTGCCAGAGTCTTCCTGTGTCGCTTTCCAGGATGTTTGATTCTGTGCACCTCGTCTTGTTTTACCCTACCACCAAGATAGGTTCATGCGTGCTTGCTGGTAGGGCATCAGCGTTGATGAATCGGTCGCGGGTCCGAGACGTTTAAGACCGTAACGTCAGGTATCTTCGGTTTGATTTTCAGGCCAACTTGCTGGGCACAACAGCTCAGCCGTGTTGTTTGCTTCTTGCGTATGTTGGTGAGGGAGAGATTCGAGCCAGATCATCTGCAAAGTCCAAATCTTCCAATGCTGACAAGAGGCTCCCTCAAATGTTGCCGGATATCCGGGTGGGCGGGAGTCATGGGACTTTGGCGTGTGTTCTTTTGTTGCAGTGCGGCTTCTTCCGGCGGCAGCGAGCGTGGCGTGCGGCGGTGCAGCATCGGGGGAGGATCGCTCACAAAGAGCCGCACGCACACCAGGACGCCATCTGCTCAAAGGCCACGCCCAAACACTGGGTCACCTGGACCGCCGTGCAGTGACGCCGCCGGTCCCCACGGCCACGCCTCACAAAGCCTCCGTGGGGCGGCAGAGGCCGCGGCGTTGAGGATGTGTCGTTATTGACACCTGTCAATCACAAGCTGGTGGACAAACACCTGGAAAGAAACTCCCCTGGAGGAGCAAACCGAGTGACGCCCACGTAATCTTGTGAAATGTATCTGGTGTGTCGCTAATATTTGTGTTTGTATGTGCATGATTAGTAAAGAATCTTTTCTGTGTCCCAACCAGCTACTAACAGAACCCTTTTTAATCATTTGCATAAAAAAGCTCAGTGCTAAATAAAGCTTTCATATCCAGGAGGAGGGGGTTCCCGGCAGAAAGGTTTGGGAACCCCCGTAACTGGAAGCGGGAAACAGCAGAACTGTGAAGAGCACGTTTACACCTGACCAACCACGCTTCTCCTGGTTCTACCACACGGTCAGGTCCAAGTCTTCATCATCCCACTCATCCTCTTCAGCAGGAAATGGCTTCACCTGACAGACATCCTCATCATCATCATGCTGACATCAAACAGAAGCACAAACCCACAGCACCACTGACCTGCTCCTGGACCTGCACCAGTCCCGCAGTCTCCTCGAAGAGATGCTCTGACATCTGCCGCACCTCAACCATCACCTTCCCGTCACCTGACACAAACACGCACGTCAGCATACCTGTGGGCGTCGCCAAGATGGCAACCTCACATGCTGGCGGGAGCGGTACCACCTAGCAGCACCAGCAGAACCGTGGAGAATGCCTCAACCAGAGCTTTCTCTCCCACCATCCTGTGCAACTTGCGGCGCTTGTGCAAGACCGCATCAGGACCTGCGCACGCACGCACGCACGCACGCACTTACTGGGACGCTCTTGTGCAGTCGTAAAGTCAAGAAAGTTACTCTGCCATCGCCCACCTGAGCAGGTAAGGCTGTCCTGCAGCAGCGCCGCTCCTCGGGTGGTCACGCCATGATGGGGGAAGGAGAGTTGCAGCAGGCAGCCCAACTTCAGCTGTTGATGGCTGGCCCCGCCTCCTCCCTCCTCTTCATCAGTGGGAAGCTCCTTCAGCTGTGGAAGACAGAAAGGGAGTCCAAAATCTCCGCAGTTCCTCAGCCTGTCCTCATGTTTCCTTCATGGACATCAGCGAACAAGACAAGGCTTGGACTGACTGACGGTTGACGCTTTTCTGACACTAATCTTACAGGCCCAGACTGGCGGGAGAAAGCAGGCAGTCCAACTGGGACCCAACACACAAGCAGAGGCACCAGTAAGCAACTTGGATGACACCAACATGCTCTTTCAGTTCAAAACGATTTCCAGAAAACCAGACGTTAGCATGATGGACCCCCTCGACCTCCCCACGCCCCTGCCTGCCCCAGCAGAATTGGTACTGCTGCCCTGGTTCTGACCCCCCCGCTTTCAATCATCTGGTCATATTCGTTGTTTTAACGTTCTCACTGTGATGATGTCAGAGGTCCAGCCGTTGAATCCCAGGCAATGATTGGCCAACGCCACGCAGTGGGCGTGGCTCAGAGGTCTGTTGCCAGACAGGAAGTGAGGTGTTTGTTTGGAGCTGAGCCTCACCTGACACACACACACACACACACACACACGTGGGTATTTCAGCTAGACTGATGGATTTTCAGGCAGAAACAAGGTGTGAAGGTGAAGCTTGGTTGACCACGCCTCACTAAGAGTGGGCGGGGAAAACCCACCTTGAGAGGAGAGTTCTGGAAGAGTGAGCACCCATTTGTGTGCTGCTGGGCTTTCCGGGCATGACTTGCTGAATAGAACTTGATGAGGGCATAGAAGCCGGGCGTGCTCAGGGGGGCGTTAGGACACACCTTCAGCAGGTAGAGAGGTCCGAAGGAGGAGAAGACAGAATGCAAGGCCTCCTTTAGACACACACACACAATCTGGAGATATGGGATCCATGGATGTCTCACATTGGCATATGGATAATATTAATATATAGATCATATTAATATATGGATATTAATATATAGATAATATTGGCATATACAGTAGATAATATTGGCATATAGATAATATTGGCATATAGATAATATTGGCATATAGATAATATTGACATATATATATATATCAATCATATTTCAATAAAGGTAATATTCACATAGATGGCAGCCTCCGTGAAGCCTGCCTCGATGTCCCACACAAACAAACTCTTGTTGTTCTCCACCGGAACCACAAACTCCACGATGTCCACCTCCTCCATCACACCTGCATAAGGGTATTATTATTATTATTATTATTATTAGAAGGTATTATGACGTCAGCGCAGCAACCTTCATGCTTCCCTTTTCGCGGAAGTAAAGCAACAATTGACCTCTTCTCTTCTGCGCAAACTGTACCTGAGGTGAATAGAAGTCAACTAAAGGAGCGTCCGGTGATTAAAAGACGTCTTCAACGGTCGCTAAACGTTTAAACTCGGCACACCAACAAACGTCGGCATTTTATTCGCGGTCCTGTACACGCAAAAGAACACAAATGGCGCGCTTCCGCAAATAGGCGGAGTCTAATGCGATAACCAATGAAAACATAGCTGTGGAACGTGCTAACCAATGACAACATAGCTGTGGATGACGACATCGCCAGCAACCCCTCCGCGCCTTCGCTTTCTGACCACGTGACCAAGTTTCAGCGTGGAGAAAAAACGCCAACAAACGGCAAAGGCAAAATAAAAGAAATAAAAAGGATTAAAAAGTACACGCTGGCGTCTCCGTGACAAGAATCGCATCAAGCCGAGAGAAATTCAACACCACAAAGTAATGGAAACAACGACGTCATCAGCGGCGATTCCCTCGCGATCAGAAAGTGAAACCGGAAAAGGAGATATTCAAAATAAAAGAGCGACCATATTCTTTTAGAAGTTTTTAAAATGTTTTTGGAATGGTTGGGACCTGATCGCTCAAGATCAACACACACGTTTGGGGTTTTTTGTTCATCAATGAAAGTGCAAAAAGCAAAGAATCCAAGGAATGTGCTTTGGAAAAGGAAAGTGAAGGGACTTCCTTCACACTTTTCATTTGGTGATGTCACACTTCCGGTGGGCACTTGGTCTTCATATGATTTATTTTAACAAACTATCTATCGCGTGTCAATCTTTTCTTTCTTTCTTCTAATCAGGTGAAATTAGTCATTATCCACACCTGTGTGTGTGTGTGTGTGCAGGGTGTGTGTGTGTGTGTGTGTGTGTGTGTGTGTGTGTGTGTGTGTGTGTGCGTGTGTGTGCAGGGTGTGTATGTGTGTGTGTAGATGGAAAGTGAGAGCAGAAACAGAATTTGGGTCCATTTTTTCCCACTTGAATATAAGAGCTCACACGCCAGCATGATGGACCTTGCAAGGTTGGCATCATCATCATCATCATCATCATGGTCAGACCGACACAGGTGGTCCTCGTCCTCTACAGCGTGCTTCTACCCACCCTCTGCTGTGATTGGCTGCGACATTACGGGGTCCTGAGTGCCAGGTGTCTGTCTCTGGTGCAGGTTCTGGTAGGTATCATCGAGCTTTGGGGTCTCCGGGTCATCACGACCTGCCATTCCAACGTGGACCTTCATCCTCGTCTACCTAAACAAATGTCCATATGCTGTCTTCTTCTCCCAGGGCGCCCCCCTGACAGACCAGGACAGTCCCCTTCCCTTCCCGAGAACACTTTACAGGCTGGCAGAAAAGTCCCGGGTAAGGTTTGACGTCCAAGTACTTCCTGTGTCCTCGGCCAATCAGAGTAGATGTTGACCGTGTCTCCATGCAGGCGGCATGCAAGTGGACTTTTGTGCGGGACAGTTTGGGACACATTCTAGACCTCTACCAGGAGGTCAACAGCACGGCCGCCGGCTGGGACGCCGACAAGACCGAGGAGCTGCTGCTGGTCCTGCACAGGCAGAAGGACGAGGTCGCACGCTGCGTAAGGAATCTTCGCCTTTCCCACGTCCCACACAGGAAGTTCACTCCTTCTCTCTCAACTTCTAGATTTCACCTGAAAACTCCATCTGCTCCTTTACGCAATCGCTCGCTCGCTACTACCACGACCTCACCTGCGCTACCCTCCACCACCCTGTAAGTACTCCCGTTACTACCGTGCTCTCTGGTAGCAAGTACTCCCGTTACTACCGTGCTCTCTGGTAGCAAGTACTCCCGTTACTACCGTGCTCTCTGGTAGCAAGTACTCCCGTTACTACCGTGCTCTCTGGTAGCAAGTACTCCCGTTACTACCGTGCTCTCTGGTAGCAAGTACTCCCGTTACTACCGTGCTCTCTGGTAGCAAGTACTCCCGTTACTACCGTGCTCTCTGGTAGCAAGTACTCCCGTTACTACCGTGCTCTCTGGTAGCAAGTACTCCCGTTACTACCGTGCTCTCTGGTAGCAAGTACTCCCGTTACTACCGTGCTCTCTGGTAGCAAGTACTCCCGTTACTACCGTGCTCTCTGGTAGCAAGTACTCCCGTTACTACCGTGCTCTCTGGTAGCAAGTACTCCCGTTACTACCGTGCTCTCTGGTAGCAAGTACTCCCGTTACTACCGTGCTCTCTGGTAGCAAGTACTCCCGTTACTACCGTGCTCTCTGGTAGCAAGTACTCCCGTTACTACCGTGCTCTCTGGTAGCAAGTACTCCCGTTACTACCGTGCTCTCTGGTAGCAAGTACTCCCGTTACTACCGTGCTCTCTGGTAGCAAGTACTCCCGTTACTACCGTGCTCTCTGGTAGCAAGTACTCCCGTTACTACCGTGCTCTCTGGTAGCAAGTACTCCCGTTACTACCGTGCTCTCTGGTAGCAAGTACTCCCGTTACTACCGTGCTCTCTGGTAGCAAGTACTCCCGTTACTACCGTGCTCTCTGGTAGCAAGTACTCCCGTTACTACCGTGCTCTCTGGTAGCAAGTACTCCCGTTACTACCGTGCTCTCTGGTAGCAAGTACTCCCGTTACTACCGTGCTCTCTGGTAGCAAGTACTCCCGTTACTACCGTGCTCTCTGGTAGCAAGTACTCCCGTTACTACCGTGCTCTCTGGTAGCAAGTACTCCCGTTACTACCGTGCTCTCTGGTAGCAAGTACTCCCGTTACTACCGTGCTCTCTGGTAGCAAGTACTCCCGTTACTACCGTGCTCTCTGGTAGCAAGTACTCCCGTTACTACCGTGCTCTCTGGTAGCAAGTACTCCCGTTACTACCGTGCTCTCTGGTAGCAAGTACTCCCGTTACTACCGTGCTCTCTGGTAGCAAGTACTCCCGTTACTACCGTGCTCTCTGGTAGCAAGTACTCCCGTTACTACCGTGCTCTCTGGTAGCAAGTACTCCCGTTACTACCGTGCTCTCTGGTAGCAAGTACTCCCGTTACTACCGTGCTCTCTGGTAGCAAGTACTCCCGTTACTACCGTGCTCTCTGGTAGCAAGTACTCCCGTTACTACCGTGCTCTCTGGTAGCAAGTACTCCCGTTACTACCGTGCTCTCTGGTAGCAAGTACTCCCGTTACTACCGTGCTCTCTGGTAGCAAGTACTCCCGTTACTACCGTGCTCTCTGGTAGCAAGTACTCCCGTTACTACCGTGCTCTCTGGTAGCAAGTACTCCCGTTACTACCGTGCTCTCTGGTAGCAAGTACTCCCGTTACTACCGTGCTCTCTGGTAGCAAGTACTCCCGTTACTACCGTGCTCTCTGGTAGCAAGTACTCCCGTTACTACCGTGCTCTCTGGTAGCAAGTACTCCCGTTACTACCGTGCTCTCTGGTAGCAAGTACTCCCGTTACTACCGTGCTCTCTGGTAGCAAGTACTCCCGTTACTACCGTGCTCTCTGGTAGCAAGTACTCCCGTTACTACCGTGCTCTCTGGTAGCAAGTACTCCCGTTACTACCGTGCTCTCTGGTAGCAAGTACTCCCGTTACTACCGTGCTCTCTGGTAGCAAGTACTCCCGTTACTACCGTGCTCTCTGGTAGCAAGTACTCCCGTTACTACCGTGCTCTCTGGTAGCAAGTACTCCCGTTACTACCGTGCTCTCTGGTAGCAAGTACTCCCGTTACTACCGTGCTCTCTGGTAGCAAGTACTCCCGTTACTACCGTGCTCTCTGGTAGCAAGTACTCCCGTTACTACCGTGCTCTCTGGTAGCAAGTACTCCCGTTACTACCGTGCTCTCTGGTAGCAAGTACTCCCGTTACTACCGTGCTCTCTGGTAGCAAGTACTCCCGTTACTACCGTGCTCTCTGGTAGCAAGTACTCCCGTTACTACCGTGCTCTCTGGTAGCAAGTACTCCCGTTACTACCGTGCTCTCTGGTAGCAAGTACTCCCGTTACTACCGTGCTCTCTGGTAGCAAGTACTCCCGTTACTACCGTGCTCTCTGGTAGCAAGTACTCCCGTTACTACCGTGCTCTCTGGTAGCAAGTACTCCCGTTACTACCGTGCTCTCTGGTATCAAGTACTCCCGTTACAACTGTACTCTCTGGTAGCAAGTACTCCCGTTACAACTATACTCTCTGGTGGAAAGTAGTGTCCAGCACACGTCCATAGAGGGTGTCTAAAGCTTTGCTGCTGTTTTTTTTACTGGCCAGCAGAATAAAAACATAATTTAACAAGAGAAAACCGGTAATAATGGGAAAAACTGGCAAGTCATTTTAATTTTTCAAAGTGAAAACATGAAGAAAAATAGTTGTAATACCATAAATTTGAGCAGCAAGTAGGAAGAAATGCTTTGAGAGTGGTAATGTCATGCACAGACACAAAGCAAAGTTTCAGGGAAAGCTTCCAAACACAAAGTCAATAAAATCCTAAAGAGCACCAGAAGAACATTTACAAGAAGAAAGTTGAATTAGCGGCAAAATGAGAAGAAAGCCAAAATATTAAGGGAACTGGAACAATAACTCATGATGAAAAATATTGTCATTTTAGTAGAGTTGAAATGTTAAAGAAATAATGACAAGCGATTTAAAGATATTAAAAGATTTTAATAGATATGAAGATATAGATTTTATAGATTTGAAGATATTAAGAGATATGAAAAGATTTTAATATCTTCAAAATACTCAACCCCAATCTATATATTGTCTCAATCCTATACCAGAAGATACAAGAATACACACGTGCTTTAGTCTTAGTACACGAAACACTCTCATTCCTCATCCTGCCAACGTATCTCTCAGCTGCACTGCAACAAGTACTGCGACACAGCCCGTGTTTACAGGGAAGTACCCTTAGCAAAAAAGTTCTTCTCGTGTTGGGAGTCAAACGCGTGCTTCCTGTACACTTGCAAGCGTAAATGTAACTTTATTTTGAAAGTACAGCGTGTGTGTGTGTGTGCAGGAAGGCAGCAGTGCATCGTGGGAGTCGGTGCGCAGTGAAAGCAAACTGCATCTGCAGCAGTTACACTTGCTGGTGGCCGCCATGTGACGTCCATCCACCACCTCCAGCCTGGCCTCTTTTCTACTCTTATTCTATTTATTTGTTATTTATTCATAGATTGTATTTATTTTTATTTGTTCACCAAGAAATAATAAAAACTTTTCATGTTTTAAAACGAGATGGATTTGATTGACAGTTGCATGACAGGGGGCGGGCACTTATAGAAATCTAGTCACAGGATTGGACGTAATTCTTGGGGAAGAAGCCTTGCTTGCCGTTAAGGACGCCCTCATACCATCCGTTGTCATGGCGATGGGTCAGGTAGATGATGTCGCCCTGGGTGACTGACAGGTCGTGCGGCCTCATGGAGTCATAGCAGTACATCGCCACCACTGGCCAAACAACAACATCACCGCTATTACGTGCTGCTGGGGTGGGGGGGGTGTCAGAGCGGCGGTACCTTTCTCCAGGTAATGTGGGGGGGCACCACTGTCCTGCTTCTCCTCTGGGGGCGTGGCAGCCACAGCAGTCTGGCTGTCCAACAGGGGAGGGGGCGGCAAGACAGGCAGCTCCAGATCTGAGAAAACAGCATATGACATTTGATTGGCCGGTAAGGGACAAGAGGGCGGGGCTTGAGTTGTAAACTTCACTTTAATGTCCAACTGGGACTACCAGAACCTTGCTCTTACCCAGGTGCTCCAGGCGAGCGGGGAGGCAGAACCACGGCGAGGAGGCGGCAAGAGGCTGGGGGGGGGCATGCGGGGGCGGATAAGGGGGGGGAGGGGGGATGATCACTGACAGAGAAAGCGAATCACAACTTCAGTACGCCAGCCATGCTCTTCATCTGATCAGTCTGGAACTTTCTCCACCACCTCTGAGGTTCTACTGGACAAGCTTACATGATCGGACCGCGGGCAGTAAGAGAGAGCGAGTATGGCGGCGGCGAAGCCTCAGAGAGAGGGAGCGAGCAGGGGGGGGCGAGCAGCGCTGGCGACTCCTTCCAGAGAGGAGGAGTTCTGCAGAACCAAACACACGTGATGGATACCCACCTACAAGCCGCAGCAAAGCTCTGATTGGCCCATCAACACCTCACCCAGCCCATGCATGTGCGTGTGTGTAAAGATGCCACTACCATCTACTTCCTGGCTTGATGGGGGCGGGGCCGGAAGCTCTGAATCATCATTGGACAGCAGAGGAAAGTCGTCGTCATCACTGGGAGGGGGCGACGGCGGGGGGAGGCTGCTCTCCTCCACCACTGAGCAAACACATGTGATGCAGTCATGGTTACCATGGTGACAGACAGCCAACATCACGCCATCCTCACCTGTCTCCAGGCATAAGGGAGTCAGAGGGAGGACCATTTCAGAGGGCAGAAGGGGTGGAGCCACCGGCATCTCAAAACAGTCTGGTGGAGGGGGCGGAGCCTCCGGTATCCTGCAGTCGGGTGGAGGGGGAGGAGCCACCGGCATCTCAGAACAGTCAGGTGGAGGGGGCGGGACCACAATGGAGTCAGGTGGAGGGGGAGGAGCCACCGGCATTTCAGAGGAGTCAGGTGAAGGGGGCGGGACCACAATGGAGTCAGGTGGGGGGGGAGGACCCACCGGCATTTCAGAGGAGTCAGGTGGAGGGGGCGGGACCACAATGGAGTCAGGTGGAGGGGGCGGAGCCACTGGCATTTCAGAGGAGTCCGGTGGAGGGGGCGGGACCACAATGGAGTCAGGTGGAGGGGGCGGAGCCACCGGCATCTCAGAGGAGCTGGGTGCAGGGATTGGAGCGTCATCAACTGGTGTGATGATTATGTCACCTTGAGGCGCCACCTGCCAGGCGAGAGGGATGGTGGGCGGAGCCACAGGTTTCCCAAAAGTGGAGCTTAAACGCAGAAGAATATTTGTTATTTGAGGCTCAAAAAATCGTATTTTCCTTTGAGTCTGTGCACGGGTGCAGATGCTACCTGCCAGCAGAGGGCGCCAGCGGACATTGGCTAGCGTCTGCAGGCTTGCTGGTCCTGCAAGGCAAAGCAGAGAAGCAGAGGAGTTGGTGCAGGAGGAGGAGACTGGCATGGGAATAAAACCCACCTGATGGAGGCTCCCTGCTTGCGGATGCTTCCTGCTCGCTCCCATTGTTTCCCAGGGAGCTGTGGGGGATGGGAAACAAGAAGGATGAATGAAGCCTCAGTCTTAGGCTAATGAGCCTCTCCAAATATTTTCCCACACTCAACAAAGACGTGTGTGTGTGTGTGTGTGTGTGTGAAGCATGGAAGCAAAGGCAAGCGGGCATGTGTGTATTCGTGTATGTGAATTTAGTGTGTCATGTTGATGCATAAAAGAGAACAGGAAGTGAAGTTTCCTGCCTGCCGTCGCCACTTCCTGTTAGCGTGGGCACTCTTCTGCTTGTTTGTCTTGGTGTTTTGTGCTTGAATAGCTATGAGGTCATGTGACACACGCTCACCTTCACGCCGTGACCCACGTTGTCCAGCTGCTGGTAGCTGATTGGATGGCGGCTGTACGGAGGGCGGGGCTGCGAGCCAACAGCAGGCTGAGGAGGCGGGAGGACCTTTGGGCTGCGAGGGACCCGTTTGACCGCCGTGAACATGCCAATTTCTCTCCGAGAAACTTTCTCACGATGCATCTCCACCATCTGATGTTGACAGATAGCAAGAGTTCATGTGACTGATACGTGCACGTCTGTCAATCATTCCGCCTAAGTTTGTGTGTCAGTCCATGTGGAATTACCAAGTGTCTTTAAACACAACACAGGTGGAACAGAAAACACTTTCTGCTCATTCCGACACACACACACACACACACTTCTGGCGCCTTCGTTGAGTGTAAAGATAATGAGGGGAATGAGACAAGCGGTGTAAAGATAATGAGGGGAATGAGACAAGCGGTGTAAAGATAATGAGGGGAATGAGACAAGCGGTGTAAAGATAACGAGGGGAATGAGACAAGTGGTGTAGGGCAAATGGTAAACGAGTGGTACTGCTAGTGCATGATGGGCAGTGTAGTATCTTTGTGTTTCAGGTAGTTAATAAAATTAGTTAGTTAGTTACCATAAAATAGACTGACCTGACCAATCAGATTGATGGAAGACTCCATGTGGCGAAGCTGATTGGTCTGCGCGTCCAGCAGGCTTAGCACGCTAGTAGCCAAGGTGCTAATCTGGTAGGCGATGCTTGCCAGCGACTGTGTCGTCAGGTTCTTGGTCTCCTCCAATGCCTTCAAGCCGCCGTCACTCGACTGTCACATGACCACACCCCCTTAGCCTAGCTTAGCATTACTATACATCATCTTTGCAGTACTAATGCATGTAATACTAACCCACATGTACTAACCTATGTTGTTATACTAGGAATGACAGCAGCAGTACCGACATAGATGTAGCAGTTGTAGTACCAGCCTGTTGTTGTAGCAGTAGTAAGATATATGCAACAGTAGCAGGTAGTGTTTGTTAGTACTAGCCTGTTGTTGAGTGTAGTTGTACAATACAGTAAGTAGTAAGATATATGCAACAGTAGCAGGTAGTGTTTGTTAGTACTAGCCTGTTGTTGAGTGTAGTTGTACAATACAGTAAGTAGTAGGATATATGCAACAGTAGCAGGTAGTGTTTGTTAGTACTAGCCTGTTGTTGAGTGTAGTTGTTGTAGCAGTAGTCGGCCACGTTGAGGAGGTTGTTGTAGTTTTCCAGAAGTAGCTTTCTTGCGTTGGGAGCCCCGCTGAGGATGTTCATGACTTCCTCCTTCATTTTCTTGTATTTGGGAGGAGGAAAAAGAATTCGCACAAAACAAAACGAAGAGTGGGGACGATGATGCTGATGATGCTCGAGGCACCTGTCCCGGTCAAAGGTCGTGTCTGGTCTAGGAGGAGGACGTGCTCTATAAAGAGGTCAGAGTGAGAGGTCTGCTTTTAACGTTAGCTTTCGGTGCGCCCCTTTTCACGTCCGAGCAGGCTGAAAATCCGGCGCGTTCATGTGAGTTTTGAAGCTGCAGGTTCAGCAGCGCCGCCTGCTGGTCAACCATCAACTTGTCTTGTTTATTCAGCATATTGCATTTATTCTTTTGAGGAGTAACAACTTTGTACATGTCCGTGTTGGCACTTGCACGGGTCAGAGGTCACGTGCGTGCAGGCGCTACTGAGGGTCAGGGGTCACGTGCGTGCAGGCGCGGGGGTTCCAAGGTTGTTTGCGTGGGTTCTTGTCGTGGTGCTGCAGCGGTCTCAGGTGACAGGACAGAACGATGTCCCTGCAATAGAAACGGTTCATTCCAAACATTTCCAGCTGCGGTTGGGGTCAAAGGTTGCCCTGACCTGAACTGCTGGTAGGAGGACACCCCCTGACTGACAGCTCTCAGCTTGGCGTCATTCTCTTGTTTGTATTTGCGTTCCGACTCGACGCTCGTCCGCAACTCTTTTTCCAAGGCAGAAAAGTCGATGACGTCACGCTGGGACGACGCCATCACCTAGTGACGTCACACGGCAAAACACGTCACTTCTTCAAGATGGCCGCCTGAGACAAGACGTCACATTAGCCCGAACTAAATCACTTGCAGGCTAGACTCAAGTTAATACTATTCAGCGTTAGCCTTCAGGCTAACCTGTAGAGGTAAACTAATGTTTGACGTCAGCTTGTACGCTACCCTGTAAATGTAGACGAATGCTGTTTGACGCTAGCTTCGAGGCTAGCCCGTAAAAGTAAACGGTTCGTTTTATCGTTAGCTTCTAACGGATGCCGTGTGCTTATTTCAAACTTGTCCACCAAAGCATACAGACCTCTTCGTGTCAGTTGCTCGTACCTTCGTCTTCAAACAAGCAAACAAAACCTTTCCATGACGACAGCTTGTACGGAAGCAGAGGAGTCCAAACGTGTCACGTGACGCGCGTCCTAACGTGTCACGTGACTTGTGCGAACTACTTGATTTGTGCGTCATTGTATGCGCACTTTGTCAGCATAAATAATTTTTTTATTTTACAATCTGCATTGCGCTTTATAATGGAGAGCATCAGTATTGAAGAAGATCTGTGCCATGTTGAATGATTGGAAATGCAATAAAATGGATGTCTTCTCTCTCCCACCCGAGAAATCAAGTGTCTTGTCAGCCACGTAGTAACGTCTTAACATCTTTGATCTTATCCATTTCATACAACTCGGCGTCTCCTTTTCCAGCTCCTCTTCCTCAGTTTCCTAAAGAAGAGGCAGAGCATGTTTCCTAGAGTGATTCTACGAGGTTCTGATGTTTTTGTTCATAAGGTGCACTTGAAGATCGCATCCAGTCCCGTTCTAGATGGTTCCACCTGCACCGCATGAAACCCAGTGGTATTTTCATTGAGTCCTGCCGTTTGGGCCCTGAAGATGGAGGCAGGTCACTATGTTCCCAGTGGCTCCATCTTAGAACTGCATCCACTCACATGAGCAGCTGTCAGTGTTCTTTCAGGGCCCTGGAAGGTTCCGTGGCAGTTCCGTCTGCTTGTGCTACCTTTGCACAAAGACCGTGTGGAACTCGTTGAGCATCAGCTCCACTATCTGGCTCTGGAAGACCATGTGTATGGTCATGTTGGCCGACTCCGTCTGGGGGCGGAGCAAAGTGGGTCCAAACACGATGGCGACACTCTGCACCGACATCCTGTTGGACTCTTTGTGCTCGATCACCCTGCAGAGAGGCAAGTGACAAGATCAAAGTGAGGAAGTTGAGGGCGTGTCTGCATTTGATTGACAGCTTGCTCCTGCCTGCGCAGATGTTTGAAGAGCAGCTCCATGGTGTCGTGGTTGGGCAGAGGCAGTGAGCGCACCAGGTCCGTCACGTAGGACACCCTCAGGCTGTAGTCTGGAACTTCTGCTGGGACACAAGGTGGAGAGCTGAGGTTATGCGCACGCGCTGACATCACAAGACAATGACCATGTGTGGTGAGGGTGTGCACGCTAACGGATGGCGGCGATGAACTTGTCGAAGAAGCTGAAGGGGAAGAGCGGCTCGGGAAGCTCTCTGAGGAAGAGCTTGAGTGCTCCAGTGATCACATGGATGTCCTCCCACTGACCGTCCTCCAGGTCCAGGTGCTCCTCTGCAGAACGAGGAGGCAGAGGAGAAGTAGTGGATTGATGCTAATGTTAGCTAAGGAACCATGTAAACATCAAGACGGATGAGGTCACCATGATCCGCTTTATGTCGCAGCTTCTGGATCACAGCAAGGTTTCCGCTCACTCGGTAGATTCCGTCCACGTCAAGGCCTAGAGACATGTGTGTGCGCGCACACACACACACACGCATGCTTGATGAAGAAGAAGAATCATCACAAGGAAGAGGAGGTTACCTCTCCTGTCCACCGCTCGGATGCATTTCTCCATGAACTTGGGCGTGGTGGTGTTTTCTCTGTGACACAGCGTGTCAAGATGGCAGCCAAACACGTTATCTGCACACACACAACACGTGACGCGCAATCACGCGATACGGTCACATGGTGCACTCACCTCGAATGTAGCCTTTCTCCTTGACGCTCTGCAGCGTGGGCCTGCGCTGCAGGAAGCGACGCAGTTTGGTGCGAACGCGCGTCTGCTCCGAGTCGGCGCCCAACAAGCTCCTGGTGGCTGCCAACACACAGGACAGCACAGGAAGTCACCGCGCTGGCTTCCTTCTAGCCGCCAGCTCATGTGTGAGTCAGGAGCACGGCGTCCACAGCCGAGGGGCGTGTCTTGACGTGTGCTTCAGACTACCTGTCCTCTTGCGGTCTTTGTCCTCTTTGTCTGAGGACGCTTCATCCTCGTCGTCTGACATGTGTTCCTGTTCCTGAAGCACACACCTCCCTTGCGGTTACTGTTTGCGTGTGTGCGCGTGTGTGCACGCGTGTGTGCGCATACCAGCTGTCTGATGGTGTCTTGGATGACTTTCAGCCAATCACCGATGATGCTCTCTGTGTCGTATTGCATCAGGTACTCACAACCTTGACGAGTCCTCAGCTGCACACACACAAATTGCACAGAGGAATATGCAAGTGTATGCTCTTTCACTGACAGTCTTATCCTTTGACGCTTCTCCGGTCCTCGAATGCAGCACAGTGACGGTTCCTGCATGACTTATACACGCCGGCTTCATTGCGTTCCGCTCTTGGGGATTTAGAGAAGTTTGATCTTTTTGCTTTTCCGCTCAGCATCACAATTTGTGAAAAAAAGATGAGAGGCCGTCCATGCATGGCAGCGTTGGGAGAGAGTCATGTCAGAACTAACAGTGGTGTGTTCAGGGACCATCCCATTAAATACCAAATTTCAAACCTTGACAAAACGTCATCGGTGAAACAACAAAATGTAATGTTGTGGGCTTTGTAACAGTAACCATGGCAACAGGCAGCTGAAACTGTGACCATGACACGATAGCTGACCTCCAGCACGTTCTTCTTGGAGGACTTCTCCTTGGAGGCCCAGCTGATTGATGCTCCTTTCAGCTCCACCGTGTATTCAGCAACTATTTGTGAGGCTTTGTTCTGGGGGGGGCGACATCAGGTTACAGGTAAATCTCTGAAAGGTCAGAGGTGAAAGTGTCTTCATACCATATTCCCGCTGGGGGCAGATTTGGGGTCCCTGTGGAAGGTGAGGATTCCTCCATGCAGGACGGTCCACGACTGACTCCAGTTCTTCCTGTGCAGCACAGCACCAGTTAAACGTAACGCCAACACGCATCATCACACACCAAGTCTCACCGGATCTTCTTGCCGTTGTCTACTACTTTGGTCTTGTTGATGATTCCTGCTTTCTCCAGCAGGTGTCCCTGCAGGCACACACAGATGTTATCAGATGTTGTCATGCATCTGTTCTCTCCCAGCTGGTACCCTAGAGGTTCTAGAAAGCATCCAGGGCATAGGCGTGATGCAGAACTTGACAACCACCACCAGGGGTCGCCCTCACATCCCAACAATTCCCCCAAAATGTTTGTTTTGTTTGCTTGATGCTCATTCCCATAGCAACCACTAACACCAAAACAACACACCTAAGCGGCCAATCAGAGACCAGGACCTGCATTTACCTGCTGGGAGTCTGTGCTGCGACTGGACAGATTCCTCCTGAGAAAGAGCTTGACACACAACAGCATGGTGACCTCACCACCCATGTGTGTGTGTGTGCGTGTGTGTGTGTGCGTGTGTGTACCTGTGGACTGTCTGGAGAGTCTCTCCTGGCCTCAGTGATGTCAGACATGTTCCTCAAGTGGCGGGAAACCAGCATCTACCCAAGAAAGAGAAAACACTGCTTCACTCATCCACCAGGAGGAACCAGTCACAAGTGAGGGTGCTCCATTTTGATTGGACTCACATCCTCAGCGACGCTGTGTCTCCAGCTTCTGTCCTCCAACCCGCCGTTCCCCACCCCCCTCTGGGCACTCCCGCTATCCTTCAATTCCACGTGAGCTCTGGGAATCACATGTTGCCTGGCATGGGGGGGCTGCAAAACAAGACAAAACGTGCAAGCACTGGACCGGGGGATGCGTGTGTGTGTGTGTGTGTGTGTGTGTGTGTGTGTGTGCGCTGTACCGCAGTGAACACAATGTCGTCGTGCAAGTCCACGGGATAATCTTCCTCTGGCAGGGGGGGCTTCAGTTTCAATGCAAACACACACGCAACAAATCAAGATCGGCAACATGACAAGCAACCTTTGACCTGTGACAGAGGGGCTTGTACCGGGCCATCGTCGGAGTGTCCCATGGGGGAGGACGGCGGGGGTGCGGTCCAGGACGTGGCCCCTGACGTGGGGTTGTAGTAGTAGAACCGGCCTGAGGTGGGGTCCAGCAGCTGCTCCCAAGGCGAGCCAAAACTTTCCTGCATGGGAGAAGATGCTCACCTCCAACAAATGCTGTCAAATTTCATCACCTCTTCTTTTTTACCTGGGAGGAGGCGGAGGTCAGTAGCCCCACGGGTGGGTCTGAGGCTGCAGGCGAGGGGGGTGGGGGCACACGCGGGTTGGACCAGGTGGTCTGTCGAGTGACGGGATGGAAGTAAAAGACTTTCCCGCTATCCTTGTCCATGTAGGCCTGCAAGACCAGTAGGAAGTAAGGCCCTTCGCACTAAAAGCTCCATCTTCAAGTTATGTGTGTCATGCGCTCTTATTGTGAAGTTCTCCCAATCATACTCCCGACATCCTATTGTCGTCTTCTTCCTATTGTGTTCTTGCATGATTATGGCCTATTACATGTCCTATTATGTATTTTTCTATTATTACTATGACTGTCCTGCTCCACTGACAGACTGGGGAGATCATTCCTCCCCCACACCGTGCGGGGGAGAGATTAAAACACACACCAAACTGGACATTTTGCCTAATTCTGTATCTATATGATTGATTATTTAGTGATTAATATTTTTTTATGTATGACTGTACTGCAAATCAATGGTCACTGACCTGCCATCCATCCTGAGGGCTGAGGGGTGAGGCGGGACTCATCATATGAGGGACAGGGGGGATGTGGTCTGTGGTGGATGGGGTGGAGTCAGGCAGATGTGGAGGGGCGTAGGTAGGAGGAGCCTACAACCAGATGGGCAGAATAGGACATGTCAAAGGTCAAAGGGCATCTTCTAAAGGTCATCGATACTTCCTTTTTCCTGCAGACACTTAGCCATAGCAACCTCAGCAAGATGGTTGCCATGGAAACACAGCCACGATCAGTCAGGGTCAAAGGTCCTGTCATGTGTGTGAGGTCAAAGGTGACACTCACCTCTACAATGGGAGGTGCAGGACCAGGACTCTCTTTTCTGGTGAGGGCTGCCAGGTCCAGGTTGAGGTCTTGGATGGACTCGTAGATGTGGTTAGAATCTTCCTCTTTGGGGGGGTCCTCCTCGTTGACACTCTCCGGACCGCTGGACTCCTCCTCTGCGACCACTTCCTCCTCCTCTTCATCCTCGTCCTTCATTGAGGCCGCCTGGTCTTCTGCACCCTGAAGGTGATTGTGGGCGGGCACCTCAGGGACCACGGGCGTCTCCACAGGGATGGGTTGCACGTGAGGTCGGGCTGTGAACGTGGGGTCGGCTGGGTTGAAACTCGGAACGCGAGATTTACCAGAGTCTTTCTGGTCATCAAGGGTCTTTTTGCTGTGGGTCTCGGCATCAGTTTCAGAACCAAGATGGATGCATGAATGCCGCGGCCCTGGTGCAACTGGCAATGAGGGTTCATGGAAGTCCAGTGGAACGCCAAACGTGGACATGCGGTTCTCAGTCTTTCGGTATCCACCGGAGGCCTCGGGTTTGAGCCGGATCGTCACCTCATCACTGGCCTTGGTTCTGGTCCCGGCCGGCTCCTCCAGAGGCTTTGGAACAGGAACAGCAACAGGGAGCGGCACTGCCACAGGAATGGGAGCAGGTTCGGAAGCGGGTTGGTCAGCAAAGTCGAGAGGTGAAGGAAAGTCCGGCGGCAACTCCTTGACGTACTTGGCCGGGATGTAGAAGGGCTTGGAGACGCGGTCGCTTCGGACCTGCCACCAGTGCTCGTTGGTCTTGGCCAGTAGGACGTAGCGTTCGTTGGGTTTAATGGAGATCAACGACCCATCCCGACCCTCATACTCATACTGGAACTCCACCAGAACCAGACCCAAACCTAAGATGGCACAGGAACACGATGATGGCGTCACACTAATGCTACTATCAACGCTGTCGCTAATGTTACATACTGTACGTACATGCTAGTGCAGCTTGTTGCCTGCGCCTCTCGGCAATGCTAATGCTAATGTCAACTCACCTCTGCCAAGTAAGGCGGGTATTTTTGCCATGGTGAAAGTGCCCCTCAGTTTGATGGACAGGTGAAAGGTCAATGCTGATCATCAGCTTCCTTCAAGAAACAGGAAGCACATGTCGTTATGTTACCTTGGCGTGTCTCGAAACGCAAAAAGGAATGTTCGACTCGCTCGCATTCTTCCTGTCACGACAAGTCCACAGCCGAGCGCCGCACGCCAAGGACCACCTTCACTCTTTCCTTCGAGCTCATTCGTACAACAAATACTTTCTTACTCACAATCATGTCATATCAAATGGAATAGACACATACCTTATTCATATCCAATAGAATTTCGATCAATAAGAAAAAGAATAAGAAGAAATAAATCAATATAATAACACATAATTAGGTATGTTATATTATGTATGTCTGGAAATATCATATATTCTATCACACACACACACACACACACACAACAATAGCAGGAGGTGGATCTCAGCCTTGTTTTGTTTACGAAGGGAAGTGTCTGCTTCCTGTCTGTTGTAAGCCCCGCCCACTGGACGCCATCCCTTTCTGACATGACCCACACACACACACACACACACACACACACACACACACACACACACCCACACACACTCTCTTTGTCCAAAGTCCCGAGTTCAAAGAATCACTTTGTTTCCTGTCTTTGTCACACAATAGTTTGACTGCTTCAACACTTTACTGATGTAGTAAGTAACGCAGCGCTGTGTGAATACATGAAACACAGTCGGTGTGTGCGTGTCTCAGGTGTGTCAAACTGGCCTGCCCCTCCTGCTGTGTGTTTGCCTATCCCATGACCACACCCTCCCCACAGGCTGGACACACACACACACACACACGCACACACACACACACACACCCAGAGTCAATCATCAAAGCAAACATCAACACTCATCATGTGACATAGAACGACCTTTGGCCAGGTGGGCGTGGCCACAACAAACGTTTCGACATAGTGTGGGCATCACGTGACTTTGTTGCGCTCTGATTGGCCGGCACACCTGTCTATCGCACGTCATGTTGCCCAGCAACAGTGACTCTCAAGAAGTCCCCGGGACCACCGGACTCCCATTCTGGACACCAAGGATCTGGACTCAGACTTTTCCCAAACAAGTCCAGGACCTTTGCAAGCATGTAGTACGCCGCTGCTAGTACTACAAGTTGTACTAGTACTAGCAGTAGTGCTGCTGCTTGGGATGAAAGTAGTGCTTTAGTACACTGTGTGTTCTTTCATCTAAATGTCGTGTGGAAACACACCCAACCACGCACACGCACGTACACGTACACGTACACGTACACCCAGGAGCCGAACGCAAAGCAGCTCCAGGTTTGGTAGTGTCCAAGAACCGTCTCCTTTCTTTGTCTGCTAACTTTATACATAACAGGAAACACGCGCGCACCACAGTTAGCTAGCTGGGTGCATCCATAGCTAGCTTGGGGGCTAAATCGATCGGTCGGTCCTTATCCAGTCGATGGAGAAAATATGTGGCAGAGTAAACAAAGTTTCACCTGTCCTGACGGTCCAAGAAGTACCAGTAGAAAGCATGTCGTGTTGGTTCTGTGAGTTCCTGAAGGGCGAGTCCAAACTCACTGGAACAGGTTCCTTTCTTTTGGCCCCGCCCACTCCGACCTGCTCGTCTCAGCTTGCCTCAGCCACGCCCTCCTCGCGTCGAGCCGCCACAGACCTCTTCCGGCTTCCTGCTGTGACGTCATTGCAGGGGGCCAACAGCGCCCTCTGGCCGCACGCTGCTGCTACTACGCCGCCCGCGAGTACGAAGGTAGAAGCAAAAAAGAAACAACGACATACATGCTGCGGCGTCGCCACACTTCCGGTATCTTTCGGGTTCACGTCCCACCCCCTCCTCGCTCCCCCACCCCCCACCCCCCACCTCGCTCTTGATGGGCCTGGCGTCCGGCGCGCGTGCACGACGCCCAGTTGTGCTGAGTGTCCGTGAGGCAGCATCCCGCCTCCAGCTGTCAGCATCCATCAGACGGAACCGCCATGAAGTAAGTCCAGTTCTTCTTCGTCATCATCATCATCATCAGCCTGTGTGCGTGTGTGTGTGTGTGTGTGTTGATGCGTCGTCACGTGACATGGCATGACCAGACCAGGTCCGAGGACGACAGCTACATGCGTGTGCGCGTGCAGACGGCTGATCAGCTGACAAACATGGCATGACGTCAGCATGTTTGCTCTTCCTGCTGTCTCTCTCTCTTTCTCTCTCTCTACTGCAGTCCTCGCTGCCTCGCTCGACCGCTGCCCCCGCCCTGACGTGAGTGCAGAAGAGACACCCTGCCCCCCCCAACATGTCTGACTGATGCTAGGCTAGGCTAAGTCCATACCTGTTACACGACCGTGTGCCCCGTGTCTCGTAGAAGGGGCTGAGTCATGTCCGCCAACCTCGACGAGAGTGACAGCGTGTTTGGTAAGTCCCGCCCACCACGTGAGATGCAGCATCTTTTCTTCTGTTAGGTCGTTTGCTCCTTCCCTGAGGTGCTCATAGGGTGTGCGCGCATGTGTGTGCGTGCGTGACCCCCCCCTCTTCTGATGTGTGTTTGTGATCATATGACAGACCCCATTCCAGAGACCGAGCTGCTGGACAACAGCATCCAGAAGGGGCGGGCTCAACTGTCCGTCAAGACGCGGAGACAGCGGCCCTCCCGCTCCTGTTACCGTGACAGCGTGAGCTCCACGGAGGGGGACGACGGCGTGGACAGGAAGGAGGTCTCATGGGAATGACGGTCTTGCCTAAAGTAGCGATGATAACGTGATTGTCACCTGACTGGAGTGTGTGTGTGCGTGTGTACATTAGGACTCCGCCCACTCTCCTCTGCGCTTGACAATGCGAGGCTCCTCCCCTTCGCCGGATTCACTGCTGTCTGTGCGAAGCCCCGCCTTCTCATTTGACACGTCCCTGGTGGGCTAATCAGCATGCTGGCGCGTTGAAAACAACTCTGGCCACTTCCTGACTTGATGTTGCAGGTGCGTCACTCGCCCGAAGATGGAGGCCTGTCATTGGCTGCCACACCGAGGAGGCGGTATCACCAACTGACCAATGCCACGTCTCAAGAAGCTTTGGTGACACCCATCAGCTCGCCGTCCAAGTCGTGCCCGTCCTCCTCCGACGTCTCGCCAGTTTACACGAGGAGGGGCAGGAGGCCCGACAGTGAAGGTGCGCGCACACACACACTCACTTTGTAAGGTTTACCCCAACGCGTGTGCGTGTCCGTCAGTTCTAGTATCCGAGCCGAGTCGAGACTCAAGTCCAGCTGACCCTGGCAGTCCTCCAGTTTTGGACAAGAAGACCAAAAGACGCTTCCTGGATTTAGGGTGAGAGCGGCAGACGTGTTTACATTTAAAGCGTCACAGCAACAGGCTCCTCCCCTTGGCGGAGGCCTGTGAGGATCATGTGACTGATCATGTGATCATGTGGTCTGCCAGCATCACCCTGAGACGGTCCTACCTGCGAGTGAAAAAGGACAAAAGCGAGCGGCTCTCAGCGGGCAGCAGGTGAGGCCCCGCCCCTTCAGATGGACACACACCCACTGACCTCTAACCTTTGTGTGCTGTCCAGGGAGACATCTGAGAGTCCGTCTCGGGCTTCGGCGTCCTTCGTGTCCTTCTCCTGGTTCTCTGAGGGCCGAGGGTCTCTGTCCTCCTCTGGAACTCCCCCGTGCTCCCCCCAGATCCCCCAGTTGGGGTCCGGCAGACCTCGCAAGTCCTCCTCGCAGGTGAAGACACGGCATTTGCTGCTAGCAGCTACATGCTAGCAGGCTCCTTTGTTTCTCCTGCAGGAGTCAGTGCTCAGTGAGGAATTTTCTCCTCCGCACACATCCCCCTCTGCCTGCCCCCATGTGGAGTTGTCCTCCTCCCTGTCCTCACATCCGTACCACACGCTGTCCCAGTCGTCTGATGAGGTAGGAGACACACACACACCTCTCAAACATCTCCTCATTCTCTCAATGTTTCCTCGTGTGTGCGCGCATCAGCCCAGCGACGAGACACCTTCTCAGGTGTCTTCTTGGACGACTCAGCAGGTGTGCGACTGGCTCGGTGACGTCAGCATGGACCGCTACGTCCAAGAATTCAGGGCTGCAGACGTGGACGGACAACAGCTGCTTCAGTTGGACAGCAGCAAGCTGAAGGTAACGTCTGGCTATCTCGTTGGGTCAGGGAGCTCCTACAAAAAGCCACGGAGGGTGAAGGTGTCGCGTTGCCGCATTGCAGGGTCTGGGCGTGCTCAGTACTTCCGACCGCAGCGCTCTCAAGCGGCGCGTCAAAGCCTTGCAGGCGGCGGCTGAGAAAGAGCGGAAGGCGCAGGACAAAATGGAGAAACAGAAGGAGAAACAACGCAGGAAGGAACAAGAGCACCGCAGGAACTGAACACCACCTGAGCAGGACGTCCAAACATGATCAGAAAACAAACAAGACACCATTGTTAACCTTTGACCCCATGGGAGAACATTTATTGTCATGTCGTCCAGTTAAAATAAAAGGCCCTTATTGTGAAATCACAGGAAGTGTCAATCACTGAAACTCCTCAGTCAGAGCTTTTGGATCAATAAATAGCATAAATAACCTTCACGTTCAAGATGGCTGCTGGCACGCCGTCGTCCACTTTATCCGTCCAGCGGGGGGCAGCAGGGAAGTCTTTCAGTAGTCCAGCTTTCCCGCCAAAGTAAAAGTAGACCTCTCCGGATAAAAGGTCAACGTCTAACGAAGGGCGGCGGACTGTAGGTGGAGAGCGTCCTCAGGCTGCGGATCATGTCGTGACAGAAGGAGCGCAGTTGCCACAGCGTCAGGTGCACCGCCACTTGGAGCTCGTAGTCGCCGTGGAGCCGGGAGGCCAGGTCCGCGCTCGGATCCTGATCCATTTCCACCTCGCTCAGCCCGGCCGCCTCCCTCACCTGCCGGGAAGACACAGCTGTTAGCACGTGGCCAGCTTTGCGATCCACGTGCTCTCCGTTACCCTGGCGATCTGAGTCAGCAGGTCTCGCAGGTCTGTCCACAGGTCGTCCAGCCCGTTGATGCGTTCCGACAAAACTCCCAGCAGGCCCTGGTACATCCGGCCACCCGCCACCATGCGGCTCACGCACATGTCCTGCAGGGGGTGACAAAGAGGAGCTGCAGAACCCCGGAGAACCCTGGTGGTCCAGAACCCGCAGGAGGTCGCCACTCACCGGCGTGAAGCTGACCGACAGCGGTTTGAGGACCGGCGCGGGGGGGATGCCCAGCGAGGCAGCCATCATCAGCAGGCCCCCGGCCTGCTGGGACAGGTCAAGGGTCAAACCCTGAGGAGGAGGAAAGCCGGTGGGGTCAGGAAGGCAGGAACGCAGCAGCCCATCAGGCCGGCCGATCGCAGCTCACCTCCGTGTTGGCCACAGCGGCGCGCACAGCCGGGATGTCCCCGGAGATCTTGTCCGCCAACATCCTGGCGCGCTCCACGGCGTCCGGGAGGGGCGCCGCGAGCAGCGAGCTTGGAAGCAGGAGGCAGCAGAGAAGACTGAGAACTGGGGAGGAAGCAGGAGGTTCGTTCACGTGACACGCTCAAAGCGCACGAGATGGGGGTGTGGCGTCTCACCTGTGTGCGCGTGCATGACGGTCGTGGCGGTTCGGGGTTTGGCGCTCTCGCGGGGTGTTCGGCGCCAAACTCGGCGAACTTTCTTTCAGCTTCCATTTGGACCACTTTGCTCTTTTATGGATCTGCGCAGGGATTTTCCACGCGCCGTCAGACTCGAGCTCGTCACGAAGTTTGCCGAAGTGACGAAGTGCCGCCAGCAGTCCGTTGCGTCAGCGCGGGCGGGCGCGCGCGAGACGTCGTCATTTCCGCTTTGATGTTACAATGTCGCGGACGCAGACCGCGTGGACTTTTCACGTCGAACCTAAACGCCGTCGGCGCGCGCGCGTGCGTGCATTTCAGGTTTAGGAAATCGTGGAAGATTGAACAGTCACAGGAACCACGCCGATTTCACAACGCCTGACGTCATCAGCAGCGTCCTGACGCGATCGAACACTTCCTGCCTGCCTGGGGACGATGGACACGCGAGCAACGTCACCGTCTTTTATTGGTTCTCACGCCACAGAAAATACAACAAATACAACCACTTCCTGTCTGGACAGGAAGTTACAGGGCTCAGGGGAAGCTGTCGTCGTCGTCTTCGGCCATTTCTTTGGCGAACTCCAAATCCTGTTGTTCACGTTCCCGACGCTCCTGCACGCGCGCACACACACACACACACACACGCACACACGTCAGAGTGGCGGCCATTGTGATTGGCTGATGTATGAACAAGGGGGACGTCACGTGTCTCTTCATTGAAGAGGTGGCCCTGCAGCTTGGTACTTAGTTTATTACCTCCACCTGTGAGCTCATGGGTTCCTGGCTGATGGCTTGACATGTTGCTGGGATATTTGCCTGATTTTTCAGGGTCTTTCAGCTCTTGCTGGTAGGAGACCAGGTCTCTAGATGTGCACATTCCAGACCACACCAGAACCCGTCCCCTTGGCACGTTGATGAAGCCAATAGTTACAGTAACAATCTTAAGACGACTAGTTGCAACAGATGAGTGTGGAAATTGCAGCCAGGGATCAAGCAGACTTTTCTTTTCCTGGGTTCTTCATGTC
The DNA here is from genome assembly GCA_024372805.1 of Oostethus manadensis. Classification (NCBI taxonomy): domain Eukaryota; kingdom Metazoa; phylum Chordata; class Actinopteri; order Syngnathiformes; family Syngnathidae; genus Oostethus; species Oostethus manadensis. The sequence goes on along the minus strand of QODF01000059.1, from coordinate 1,618,284 downwards.
AAAGAGGGAAGCAGCCTTCAGATACCTGCGTGCATCTTCCCCGGAAGCGTCATGGTCTGGCCTTTCCCTCATTCTCCGCCCACGTAGTCAGCTTTGTCTACTTCGCCATAAGTCATAGAAATATTGCAGCAAATATGACGTAATCCTAACTCAACTAAAAAAAGAGATGTTTGCCTATTTACACAACTTCATTTCTCTGCCTGAATTTCTTTTTATGGTGCCAACTCGTGTAGAAAAAAGTGCAAAAACACCTTCCAGCAGGAAGATGCTCTGACAAGTTGAGATGCCGTGTAAGGCAAATACATGCCAGTTGTCTCGTGTCAGTTGCTGGGGGGCTTGCAAAGTACCCGACCATGAATAACATGAATCTGCTGACACAGCATATTATTATTTATAATATGCTCCTTCCAGTATCCTCGTTTGCTCTTCCTACAACTTCTACTGTGGGGGTTCCCCCTTTCTTGATCCCCCCACCCCATACGCTCTGGGCCACAAATGTGTACTTTGGACACCCCGGATGGAAGAGTTTTCTCCCAGCAATGTGTACATTATACATACTACTATATATACTATATATCTCACATATTATATCCAGCAGGAGTCAAAGGTTTGGACACACACAGGCAAAAAATAGCATCCCCAAACTTTTGACTGGACTTGTATAACATACAATACATACAGTATTGTATATACATACATACACTACATACAGTATTGTATATACATACATACACTACATACAGTAGTGTTAAATATTAGGAGTGCCATGTGACTAACCAGATGAAGTACTGTTATTAGTATCTTTTTGTTACTACGTGGCAAACAAGTTACCAGTAGGTGCAGTAGATTCTCAGCATTCATGATATGCATGCTCTTGAGGTTGTGCATCTGGCCAATTAGATGAAAGGGGTGCGTTAGAAAAATAGCAGTGTGGCATTCAATCAGTGATCAATGTAGTGAAAAAACAGGAGTCAATCAGGTCCCCCTATTTAAGGACGAACGCAGCACTTGTTGAACAAAATTTCTCTTGGAAAGCCTACAACCTGCTTTGATTAAAGAGTTGATTGGAGAGGGGAAAACTTGCGAAGAGGTGCAAAAAAGATTTGGCTGTTTCGTTAAAATGATCTCCAAAGCCTTCAAATGGACGGCAAAACCAGAAACACGTGGCAGAAAACAGAAGACAACTATCAAAATGGATGGAAGAATAAGCAGAATGGCAAAGGCTCACTCCCCCCTGAGCCACCACCTTATCATGGTGGAGGAGTTTGATCCCAGGAGCTAAGTTGTCGGGGGCTGTCATGCCCCTGGTAGGGCCACCCATGACAAACAGGTCCTAAGGTGAGGGACCAGACAGAGAGTGGCTCAAAAGACCCTGATGATGAATAAAAACATTGAACTTCATTTTCCCTCGCCCGGACGCGGGTCACCAGGGACCCCCTCTAAAGCCTCGGCTACAGAAGCTAGTTGTCGGTACGTGGAATGTCACCTCTCTGGCGGGGAAGGAGCCTGAGGTGGAGAAATTCCGGCTAGATATAGTCGGACTCACCTAAACGCACAGCAAGGGCTCAGGATCCAGTCCTCTCGAGAGGGGCTGGACTTCATTCTACTCTGGTGTTGCCGGCAATTAGAGGCGACTGGCAGGAGTGGCAATTCTTGTTGCCCCCCGGCTCCAAGCCTGCACGTTGCAGTTTACCCCGGTAAGCGAGAGGGTAGTTTCCCTACGCCTTCGGGTGGGGGGACGGATCCTGTCTGTTGTTTGCGCTTATGCGCCAAACAGCAGTTCAGAATACCCGCCCTTTTTGGAGTCCTTAGAGGAAGTACTAGAGAGTGCTCCCTCTGGAGGTTCCCTTGTTCTGCTGGGGGACTTCAACGCTCATGTCGGCGACAGTGGGACCTGGAGAGGTGTGATTGGGAGGAACGGCCTCCCTGATCTTAACCCGAGCGGTGTCTTGTAATTGGACTTCTGTGCTCGTCACGGATTGTCCATAACGAACACCACGTTCAAGCATAAGGGTGTCCACATGTGCACTTGGCACCAGGACACCCTGGGCCGCAGTTCCATGATTGACTTTGTGGTTGCGTCTTCGACTTGCGGCCACATGTTTTGGACACTCGGGTGAATAGAGGGGCGGAGCTGTCAACCGATCACCACCTGGTGGTGAGTTGGTTCCGATGGCGGGGGAGGATGCCGGTCAGACCTGGCAGACCCAAACGCATTGTTAGGGTCTGCTGGGAACGCCTGGCAGAGTCCCCCTGTCCCGGGAGAGCTTTGACCATGTTCCAAAGGAGGCAGCGGACATTGAGTCCGAGTGGGCGATGTTTCGTGCCTCCATTTTCGATGCGGCCGATCGGAGCTGTGGCCGTAAGGTGGTCGGTGCCTGTCGTGGCGGTAATCCCAGAACTCGTTGGGGGACACCAGCGGTAAATGATGGCGTCAAGCTGAAGAAAGAATTCTACCAGGCCGTTTTGGCCCATGGGTCTCTGGAGGCAGCTGACAGGTACCAGCAGGGTAAGCGGTCTGTGGCTCTGGCAGTCAGTGAGGCAAAAACTCGGACATGGGAGGAGTTCGGAGAGGCCATGGAAAACGACTTCCGGATCGCTTCAAAAAGATCCTGGTCCACCATCCGCCGTCTCAGGAGGGGGAAGCAGTGCAGTTCTAACTATCGTGGGATCACACTCCTCAGCCTTCCCGGTAAGGTCTATTATGGGGTTCTGGAGAGGAGGATACGCCGGATAGTTGAATCTCGTATTCAGGAGGAGCAGTGTGGTTATCGTCATGGTCGTGGAACTGTGGACCAACTCTATACTCTCGGCAAGGTCCTTGAGGGTGCATGGGAGTTTGCCCAACCAGTCTACATGTGTTTAGTGGACGTGGAGAAGGCATTCGACCGTGTTCCTCGGGGAATACTAATTCTAACAAAATAAAAGGGTGGAGTGCCATCTCCGGGTCGGGGATGAGGTCCCGCCTCATGTGGAGGAGTTTAAGTACCTCGGGGTCTTGTTCACGAGTGATGGAAGGATGGAACGTGAGATGGAAAGGCGGATTGGTGCGGCGTCTGCAGTGATGTGGACTCTGCGCCGGTATGTCGTGGTGAAAAGAGAGCTGAGCCAAAAGGCTCAGCTCTCAATTTATCGCTCGATCTACGTTCCTACCCTCACCAATGGTCATGAGCTTTGGGTAGTGACCGAAGAGTGTGGGTACAAGCGGTCGAAATGATTTTTCTCCGCAGGGTGGCTGGGCTCTCCCTTAGAGATAGGGTGAGAAGCACTGTCATCCGGGAGAGACTCGGAGTAGAACCGCTGCTCCTCCGCATTGAGAGGAGTCAGATGAGGTGGCTCGGGCATCTGGTTAGGATGCCTCCCTGGGGAGGTGTTCAGGGCACGTCGAACTGGTAGGAGGGCTCGGGGAAGATCCAGGACACGCTGGAGAGACTATGTCTTTTAGCTGGCCTGGGAACGCCTCAGCATCTGCCAGGAAGAGCTGGACGAAGTGGCCGAGGAGAAGGACGTCTGGGCTTCCCTGCTTAGGTTGCTGCCCCCGCGACCCGACCTCGGATAAGCGGAAGAAAATGGATGGATGGGCAAAGGCTCAGCCAATGATCAGCTCCAGGATTATCAAAGACAGTCTGTAGTTACCTGTAAGTACTGTGACAGTTAAAAGTTGTCTGTGTGAAGCTAATCTTTCTACAAAAATCCCCCCCAAAGTCCCTCTGTTAAAAAATGTCAGGTGTAGAAGGTTACAATTTGCCAAAGAACACACGAACTGGCCTAAAGAAAAACGGAGGAACATTTTGTGGACTGATGAGAGTAAAGTTGTTCTTTTTGGGTCCATGGGCCGCAGACAGTTTGTGAGACGACCGACAAACTCCGAACTGAAGCCACAGTACACAGTGAAGGCAGTGAAGCATGATATGGGCATGCTTCTCCTACTATTTATCCCATTCAGGGATCGTGGATCCGTTTGCATATGTCCAAATACTTGATGTTGCCTTATGCTGAAGAGGACATACCCTTGAAACGGAACATGAAGGAACATGAAAAATGCTGTTTGTGAAGCAAAAGCAACACATGTTGATGAATTGTGGAACGTTGTTAAAGAATGTCGGAGTGGAACAACAGCTGAAAGGTGCCACAAGTTCCACAGTTATCAAAAATAAATATTAGTTTAGTCATTCAGAGCATCGCCAATTCCTACAAACAAAATAGTTTTGAGTTTGGAACGTCAACGGCAGACACTGCTATTGTTTTTTTTTTTTTACTCACCCCTTTCAAAGAATTGGCCAATTACACAGCCTTAGGAGCGTGTCTATCATGGATGCTGAGAATCTACTGCACCTACTGGTAAACTTGTTTGCCATGTAGCAATAAAGATAATACCAATAACAGTGATTCATCTGGTTATTATTATTATTATTTGGAACACTGCTGTGTGAACTCATACAATGGTTATTATCAGTCAGTGAAGGTGTGTGTGTTACCTCTGCTGATTCCAGGTCTTTGTTGTAAGCTTTTGGTGGAAACCTCATAGCCTGCATTGTACAGAGGAGTCTTACACATCATGTGACCTGTGCAGTCGTCATGTGAGCGGCGTGTTTACCTTGACAGACATGTTGTGTATGTCCAAGCAGAAGGAGATCCTCTGATGGAAAGCCAGCTGAGGTTCTCGGGTGCCGTAGATGTCCATGGTCTCTTTGGATTGGACGAAGCCTTTCTCGTGGTTGATGCTCGCCTCGATCACGCCGTCTCTGATGGCCTGCAGCGCACACACACACGCGCGTGCGCGCACAGGTGGCAGTGAGATGGCTTAGCAGTGTGTAGCTGTGTGTGTGAAGGTTTGGGAGCTACCTTGGCCACGATGAACTCAGCATCTTCTGGACTGTCCAGCTGCAGCTTGAGAGCGATGTCAGCCAGTGAGATGCGGGAGTAGGACAGGCTGATCATGCGCACACCTGCACACACACACACACTGACACTTTAGCACTTGTGATGTCACAGCAGCGGTGCAGAGCAGCGGACTCACCAGTCTTGATGACGTTGTGTCTCAGGCGGATGATGAGCGTGTACGTCCCGTCAGTCTGGAACTTCTCGCCAAACTGCTCCAACACCTGGTTGAATTTGGCCAGGTTGCCCGTTCTCACCGCTGCACGTGTGTACACGCACACACACAATCACCATCAACAGTCAGTAAGGCAGGTGTCCTGCAGGTGGAGCCAATGACCATCAGCACTGACCTTGAGTCAGCAAGAAGTAGGGCATCAGAGACCTCTTGAGTGACGGCTGTCTGAACTGAAGCCTGTCAGGAATCTCTCCCAACAACAACTCCACCACGATCAGCAGCTTGTGGACCTGCACGCACGCGCACACACACACACACACACATACTCTTGCGGCAAGCTGGCGGAAGGTTGGTGTGCACGTGTGTGTGTGTGGGCACCAACCGTCTGTTTGAAGCCCACAGCAGTGTGTTGAGGTGCTTTCCTCAGTGCGTTGGTTAAAGTCCTGCGAGCCTCCGAGTACTCCAGCTGGATGGCTTTAATGCGACCTGCATGTCACATGACACCGGGGTGAACACCTGACCTACTACCATGTTCATGTTTTTTGTGGCAGCCACTATTCATTTTTCTTCTCAGATTTAGCACTGCTCAGCCACCGTTGCTGGCAGACGCGTTAGAATGGGAGCATGGACGGTACAGATTTGAATTTTGTCACAATAATGCATGTTGATGATGCAACCTGAGCGTGACAAGCTGCAACGGCTGCACGGCGTCATCCATGTTATGTAGCACTGTAGCTAGCGCGGCTAAAGTGTGTCTTCGCCTGCGTGGCAGCAAATTAAAGTACATGGATCACTGATGGAGGATCGTTAAGCTAGCACAAAGTAGAATGGCAGCAGCTCTGAATAACACATTAGCAAGTTCAAAATAATACAACTGTGCCGCCCGCCCTCGGGTTTGTGTGTGCCGCGCGCCCTCGGGTTTGTGTGTGCCGCGCGCCCTCGGGTTTGTGTGTGCCGCGCGCCCTCGGGTTTGTGTGTGCTGCACGCACTTATACACCAGGTATGCCAAAGTACGCCCCCAGCCGCCTACCTGTGTAGTAGAGGTATCGGGCCCACTCGTTGTTGTTGGCAAGTTCGGGGAAGACAGACTTGGACACAAGCTTCTCAGCCTGGTCATACAAGTTGAAGTATAGGTAGTTCCTCAGCAGAAGGTTCAGAAGGACCGCCTGGCCATCGGCGTCATGGCGTAGAGTTGCCGTGCGTAGGCGAGTGTGCAAGAAGCTGCAGGGATGAGGAAAGCGGGTCAGCTGACACGGGAGAGGTGAGACAGCCAAGCAAGGCGCGTACCTGCGGATGGTGTCAAACTGGCCCAGGAACTCGTAGACCCTGGCATGGTAGTAGTAGCATTTGGCGGCCACCAGGTCTAGGGCCCTGCGGTTCTTGGAGGCGATCTTGTGCAGCAGGTCGTCAGACACCTTCTGAGCCTGGAGGCCAGAGTCACGTGTTGATCGATGGACCGATAAAAGCCATCCATGCGCCACATTCCACTCTCACCTCCGTGAACCTCTTGTTGTTGGTTAGGTGGACCACCAGCAGCAGCTGCAGATACGCTTCCACCTCTGGCAGCAGCGGACTGGACGCCGCCTTTCCCGTCCGGGGCCGAAAGGGCACGTCTCCGTCCGTCATGTCCATGGGCTGAATGCGAACATCACGCGGTCAGACGCCTTTCCGAAGCCAACGCGACACGCACGCACTCACCTCGTCCAGGAAGGCCAGCAGGAAGTCTCTGGTGGCGGCGTTGTTGGTGAAGAAGCCGCTGATGGCCTTGTGCAGCACCAGCATGTTGAGGCGGCGACTCATAGACGGCAACGCTCGCAGCGCTCGCAGGACGAAGCGAGGCTCCTTCCCAGACACGGCCTTCTCGATCTGCTTCACGTGCTCCTTGATGTCTGACCACCAGGACGGAAACAATCAGTGACGTCACCCTCATGTTGCACACCGGACAAAGCAGTTTTGTTACAACCAGTCCCACTCGGCCGAGCTCTGAGTTTACATGTACATGCGTGTATTCTATGTAAACAATGACGTCTCCGTGGTGCGTTTGGGTGCAAACTGCCGCCGATAAAAACATTCGCTCTGTGACGTCATCAGCTAACCGCCAATGCTAACAAGCTAAGCGAAGCTAGCCTCCAAGAAGTTGACTTTTCCGCGTCTTTGGTACCGGTGGGGTCTCATCGGTACCGTTCGAGCACTTTACCGTCCAGAGTGAGACTATCCGTCTCTTTGGGCTGCTTAGTCGAGCTGGCAGCCTCCGCCTCGGGCATCTCCACGTCCTGCGGCTCGGCGCCGACCTCCTTCGGCTTGTCAGCCTTCGAGTCCCGGTCCCGGTCCCGGCCTCCCGCCCGGTCCCGCCGCTTGGCCGCCGTCTCCTTCATGGTGTGTGCTTGTGGAAAAGAAGCAGCCGACAGCACGAATACAGCTTTGGACGAAACGCGTTCGCTACAATGACTGGCAACTATTATGCAGCGCAAAGGATTGTGGGACGAAGCAGGGAGTACGAGTAGATCCCAGAAAACAATCATCGAGACGTGACTAATCGACTTCCGCTTGCTGCTCTGCAGTGGTGGTTACTTCTTCCTTTAGTTCTGCTTCTTAACTTGACGTAAAAAGTATTTTCATATATGTTTACACAAATATTTATATATTTCGCATACATGTTGTTTTCCAGGTGGCAGTGGGCGGGGCTTGTCCTAACTCCTCCTACCATCTGGCCCCAGCTGATAAAGGTCACACTCAGAGTGACATCTGCTGGTCCAGCCCCACATGAAGACATCATGAAGCCTGAGACGCTCGCCAGTCCTCCTCTTCCCGGGACAATCCACACGGACCATTCCCTGGACGTCCAGTTGGACAGCAGCTCTGAGGAGGGGGAGGATACGGTGGTGGCGTTGTTGTCGTCCAACAGGGAATCGTTACCGTGGCAACAAAAAGAAGAGGAGGAGCACGACGAGGTGGAGACAAAGGCGGTGGCGTCGTCTCCGGACGGACGCTTCCTCAAGTTCAACATCGAGATCGGCCGGGGATCCTTCAAGACGGTCTACAAGGGTCTGGACACCGAGACCACTGTGGAGGTGGCCTGGTGCGAGCTGCAGGTAGCACAGGTGCACACACACGCGCACTGCTATTGGCCGAAGCCAGTGATGTCATCACACAGCACATTATGCTACTGCGCATGTGAGATAGCACGCTGACGATGACTCGGCACTTCGCAGACAGCGCCGGCGCCAGCTGGCTGGTGCCGATAACAAACATGCTGACGACCTACACCTTGATCCTCTGACCTTTCACCCCTCAGACTCACCGTCTGAGCAAGGCGGAGCGGCAGAGCTTCAGCGAGGAGGTGGAAATGCTGAAAGCTCTCCAGCATCCAAACATTGTTCGCTTCTTCGACTCGTGGAAGTCCGTGCTCAACGGTCACAAGTGCACCATCCTGGTGACAGAGCTCATGACGTCGGGGACCCTCAAGACGTGAGTACACGGGGCCCCGGCCCCCTGTACCCAGTACCTCATGTCCCACTGTCCCCTCAGGTACCTGCGTAGATTCCGTCAGATGAAGCTGAAGCTGCTGAAGCGCTGGAGCTTCCAGATCCTTAAAGGTCTGCAGTTCCTGCACTCGCGCAGCCCCCCCATCCTACATCGCGACCTTAAGTGCGACAACATCTTCATCACCGGACCCTCCGCTTCCATCAAGATCGGAGATCTGGGCCTTGCCACGCTCAAGAAGGCCTCCTTTGCCAAGAGCGTGATTGGTAAGATCCTCGGTTGCCGTGGCCATGACATCACAGTGACATCACGCAGCATGTTCTGCTTTTAGGGACGCCTGAGTTCATGGCCCCGGAGATGTACGAGGAAAAGTACGATGAGGCTGTTGACATCTATGCCTTTGGAATGTGCATCCTGGAGATGGCCACATCCGAGTATCCGTACTCGGAGTGTGAGAACGCCGCTCAGATCTACCGCAAGGTCTCCAGCGTAAGTGGCGTCCAGCTGAGCTCCTTTCTGCCTCGTCCACGTGTATCACTCGCTTCGTCTCTCAGGGAATCAAACCGGACAGTTTTTCTCAAGTCCAAGTCCTGGAGCTGAAGGAGATCATAGAGGGCTGCATCCGCACTAAGAGCAGCGAGAGGTAAGAAGACCATCTCAGCGTTAGCACGTCAGCCACCAACCCCTCGCACTTGCAGGTTCACAGTTCAGGACCTTCTGGACCACCGCTTCTTCCATGGCCAGCTGGGCGTCCGTGTGGAGCTGGCCGAGGACGACGACAGCAGGAAGGCAGCGCTGAAGTTGTGGCTGAGGATGGACGGCACCAAGAGGCTTCATGGCAAATACAAGGACAGCGACGCCATCGAGTTCCTCTTCGAGCTCTACAAAGACGTCCCTGAGGAGGTGGCCCAGGAGATGGTAGCAGCTGATGATGTCACCGCCATGAGCTCGGCTCGCCCTCAACTGTCACCCCCCCCCAGGTGGTGCTGGGCTTTGTGTCCGAGGGGGACTACAAGCTGGTGGCCAAGGCTCTCAGAGACTGCGTCACCATCATCAAGCGCCAACGCGAGGAGCGCCGTCACTTGGCTGAGGGCGACCTAGAGGATGACACCATCCGTCCACCGCCACCCGAGACGTCCAGTCAGCAAGCAGCTGCAAACTCGCCTGCTGTGGGACAGGTGAGCGCCACAAAGTGTTGAGTCTCAGGTGAGTTAAGTACCAATAATGCGCAAAGTAAGTCACAGGTCAAAATTCCAGCAGGAGGCCGCCGATACTCCCGCCGTGCCCTGGCTACAAGCTCCGCCCACAAGCAGCAGGACAGAGATGGCAGGCAGCCCAGGTGTGCTGAACAAGGCAGAAGCTCCGCCCCCTCCTGTCATTTCCAGGGCGCGTCTGTCAAAGCCTCCGCCCCTTCCTGTGCTGCGCTTCCCCAAGGTGAGTTGGGGGTGGGACCACGGCAGGCGCAGTAGCAGCCATCTTGTTTGTTGTTCACACAGAGCATCGCCGTGTTCCAACAACCGCCATCAGCAACAGTCGGTGGCTTCTCTTCACCTGTAGACAGGTAACATCTACACTTGTGCATGTGCGCACATCCACCTTCTTTCAAGGTCGGAACTTCTTCTTCTGCCTCTCAGCTACGCCTCTGACGTGACCTCGGGTTTGAGTGACGGCAACGACGGCCAATCGGACAAGAACAGCCAGGACGTGAGTGGCAGGAAGTTGAGGAAAAGAACGAAGGCTCGCCTGAGGATCACGGGGGTGAGGATACTGCCATCCCTCGTCACACGCAAATGCATTTGTGTTTGTGTGACGTGCACGTACATTCCCGCAGGTGTCCAGCATGGGAGACCGCGTGGTGGAATGTCAGCTGACCACCCATGACAGCAAAATGGTCACCTTTAAGTTCGACCTGGACGGAGACGACCCCGAAGACATCGCCTCCGTCATGGTGAGAAGGGAGCCCTGGCCCCGCCTCCCTTCCTGTCAAGACAATACCTCCTACTACAATAGTTACTACAACACTACATAACCAAACACTACACTATGAAGTACAGGCGTATGTAATACAACCGTATGTGGCAGGACAGTACATAGTAAGAGATTACAGTATGTAGTAAGACAGTACTGTACGTAGTAAGACAGTACAGTACGTAGTAAGACAGGACAGTATGTAGTAGGACAGTACAGTACGTAGTAAGACAGTACTGTATGTAGTAAGACAGTACAGTACGTAGTAAGACAGTACAGTACGTAGTAAGACAGTACTGTACGTAGTAAGTGCAGAGGACAAAGTGATGTGTGTGGCGTCCTCAGACCCACCGAGACTTCATCCTGCCATCTGAGAAAGAAGAGTTCATCCAGCGCATGTATGACATCATCAACAGGGCGGAGTCTATGATACATCAGCACACTTCCCCGCTTCCTGAGTCCAAGGTGCGTAGAAAGAAAACTAAACAGGAAGTGACATCAGCACGTCCTAATGATGCCACCGTGTCGTTAGCCAAAGATGGCAGCCGCATACCTCCCCAGGACGCCGTCCAGCTCGTCCCTAACAGGTAAGTTAGGAAGATGTTTGGGTGGGGGGTGGTCATCTTGTCTCTTCTATTTTGTGTCTTCATGTCAGACTCCACAGAAGCGGAGCCGATCCCCTTTTACATTGACCGTGAGGCCACGCCCCTCTCCAGCCCGCTGTGCCCGCCATTGCTACGGAGTTATTCAGGTAGCCCCGCCCCCCATATGAGTTAAAATGGGCTATCTCACCTAAGTCTTCTCTCACCCCACCCCCCACACACAGACACACAGCCTCCCTCCCATTACTACCCCTCCTCTCCCCCGTACTCACCCTACACCCCCCCTTCTAATCCCCCTCAGGCCCACAGTAACTCCTCCCTCCTCTCCCCCCTCTCCTCCACGGTCACTCCCTCTCCTCAGTGGCCCCCCCCCGACCAGCCCCTTTTCTCCCTGGCCAACATGCTATCGCTAGCCATGAGCGTAGCCCAGTCTTTCATGCCCCCCCAAGTGCCCCCCAGGCCCCTGCCTCCCCCACAGCTCCCCTTCTCCCCTACCTTGTCTCCATCTTTAGGCTCAAAGCTCCGCCCTCACGACCACGCTTCCTGGTCTGCGCCTCACTCCCCTCAGCCAACCAGTACAGGCCCCGCCCCCAACAGACGACAGGGGTCGTGGGTCAGTGCTAGTCCAGTAGAGGTGAGTCAGTTAGCTGATCTCAGGTCAGTCTGGTTCTGGAATGTGAGGCAGGATCAGAACTCATGTGTTCTTTCCTTCCAGCGTCAAAGTCCCGTACAGTTTTGGGATGGCCTGACTCCGCCCCCTCATGGTAATTGACTGCTAAGGTCTTGCGTCAGTGTCAAGTCCTGATTACCTGACTACTTTGCACAGGTTCTGCTCCGGGCCCGACCCCCTCTCCTGTTGCTGGGTTTCCTCAACACAAAGTAATGTGCTAATGCTAATGCTGATGCTAATGCTAACACAGCATCATTTGTGACAATGTTCTGATCCAGGTTGTGTCCGCCATCACCCCGCCATGTGGACCATCAGCAGCACAGGACGGTGAGAAGGTCACGTTGGACCTCCATGATGGAAGCAAAAGTCTAGCGCCACCTTCTCCTCTCTTCCAGCAAACATGGCTTCCACCTTCAGCGTGGGTCGTTTCCATGTGGCACCCTCTCAAGACCCTGCAGATGGCCATCATCCAGAGCCCAACCCCCTTTGGAAGGCATCACCCACCACACGCTCCCCGCCGCCATCTCTGATGAGCCAATCAGAGAGCTCTGAAAGCCATACAGATGAGGACAGCCAATCAGAGAGCAGCGTCCGCACAGTGACCGCCTTTCCCATGGGAGGAGGAGAGGAGAAGAGGAGAAGGGGGGCGGGTCGCAGGTTGACAGGCATATGGGAGGGGTCAGCTGGCAGCCAATCACGTACCCGCTCAGCGTTCTATGCCAGTTCTGACGAATCCGAGAATGAGAACGATGAGATGTGGGAAGGGCTGAAGGAGCTTCGGGAAAGGTGAGTGTGTTACCGTGGGAACCAATCAGTTGTGATGGTTTATAAGCCCCTCCCTCAACCCCACTGTCTCAGACACCTGCTGGAGGTGCACGAGCTTCAGGCCAATCAGAGGCGAGAGATTGAGGAGCTCTGCCTAAAGATGGGAAAGGTTCCGCCCCTGGGCGTGGTCTCTTCAGCCGCCGTACTCAACCAACGCCGCGGCTTTCCGCTCGCTCGCAGAAACAGTCTACAGAGAGCAGAAGGGCTGCCCCCCGCAGGTGGGAGGGCGCACTGCAGCCTGAAGGGGGGTTCAGTTGACACGTCACAAGACACCGGTCGCTCTCTGCAGGTATCATGAGGAAGCGCACGGCCAGTGGCGGATCTCAGGAGCGACCTTGCAGAGCCGTGACCTTTGCCCCTGAACACACGTGTGTGGTGAGTGCTTCCCGCTCTTTTTGCTTTGACTTTGCTCAAGCCAACCTTTGACCTCGCAGCCTCCCGTCGACGCCGAGGGTCACCGAGACGGAACGTGACGACGGGTGTGCCGGAGCCAAATGTGGAGGCCACGCCTTCTGACTATTGTTATACAAGCCAAGCCAAGGGTGGTCGTCACGGCGTGGCTAAACGCTCCCACGGATGTAAACAATCCCAGCGTATGTCCTTCCCACACACGCTTGCTCTTTTCTCCTCAGAACTGCCGTGCTTCTGACTCCAGCCCCGCCTTTGACGTTTGGCGGAATGAGCGCCACGCTAACCCTCCAATAAGGCTTGTGAGTGACTGGCGTTTGGCCCGAGAGTTGAAAGAGAATCCACTAATTGTTGCAAGCGAGGAGTACGCTCTCCTTTTTCTTCCAGGCGGTATAAAACGGGGCGGTATAGCACCACCGCCGCAGCATCATTTGCACTTTAGACAGCCATGTTGAGTGTGGCACCGAACCACACGCCTGCTAGTGACCGGACCCGTCAACAGCACCGGGCCCCAAATACCAGAACTCCCCAAAGGCGCCAGAACAAGTACCCAGATTTGCTGCCGGTCGCTTTGGAGACAAAATGTGGTCAAGGGGGTTGGAATGTTGCCAGATGTAGCGACACTGCGCTGAAACGTTTCCCACCCCAAACATGCAGGACAACTTCCTGTCGTGACTTCTTCCTGATCCAGCTATTGGCCACTCTGGAATTTGGGGGCGGGCTCTGCGAGTAATGGCATGTCAATCTTTGTGGTCCGTGCACGTACGATTACATTCAGTTCCTCATGCAGGCTTTGGGACTAAGTCTTCATATTCTATTCAACTGTCATCTTATAATCACAGAATATTTATTATACTTCAATCCAAAGGAGATGAAAAGGTTTTGCTTGGCCGGCACTCCAATGTCCCATCAATCCATCGCCATTGGTGTGCTGCTCAGAAAGGTCAAAGGTGAGCGGCCGGCCCGCAAGAGGCTGCTGTTGCTCAAAGGCGCCGAGTGGTCACCAGGGATGGACGCTGGCGCCTTTCCTCTGCAGCTGATGCTTCACACGCGTCCGGATCTCACCTGCATTGATGTTTCCCCAGACCCGCAGTCCATCCTGCACACGCACGCACACACATCTCACTAGCTGTAACTGCTAGTGACTCACATCGCAATGGTCAATCTGGCAAAAGATGATCCCTTGAGGTGGTTGGATTTCTACTTTGGCAAGTAATTCTAGACACACACACACGCACACACACGCACGCACACACACACACACACGCACACGCGTGTTGTGTCAGGGAGGAAATGAAGTGTGGAAGTGTGAAATGTTCTGCTTACCGTTTACTTTGGATACAAGGATGCCCGCTAAGCATTTCCTCTGCAAAGACACACGCACACACACGCACACACACAGATATGTTGTAGAATGAGCATGAGCGGGATGTTCAAGTCTGATCTTACTAGAAGTTTTCCCGACCATTTGGAAGAGTAAACTTGACACCTGAGGAAGAAAATCCATAAAGCTTTAGTAGACGTGATGCGTGTGTGTGTGCATACTTGGCACTCCTGCGACGAAGAACCAGTCCATTTTCTTTGATGTCCACCTTGAAGAACACCTCACAGCTCTGCAGAAGAGCAAAAGAAGAAGAAGGAGAGGAGGTGACGTGCGCTGCCACCTACAGGTTGCATGCTCACCAAAATTAAAACCGATTTCTTTTCGGCTGCGAGAGCTGCGACGCTGGTTCTGATGGTGACGCCGGTCCGATCAACGCTAACATCAGGAGGCTTCCATATCTTCAGCTGCACACGGCCCTACAGCCAATCACGTTCTTATCTGATCATGTGACCCTGAGGAAGCGTGCGTGGGCGGTTCTTACGTGGGAAAATCCAAGGGCAGCCAAGAAGACGGATTTGAAGCGGTTCATCTGAGGAGCATCCGTGGAGGAAGGTCACAATGGTGGTCCTTCTTGAGTAAAGGCCCGACTCTCTCACCTGAGGAAGCATGATGATGACTTCTGGCTTGAAGATCTGCTGCAGCATGTTGTTGAAGAAGATGTTGGGTAAATGCACGTATGCCATCGCCTCCTCGTCCAGTCACTTCCTGTCTTCTAACTACTTCTACCTAACTTGTTAGAGGAGGTAGTACAAAGAGGTAGTAGATGTTACAAAGAGGTAGTACAAAGAGGTAGTAGATGTTAGAGGAGGTAGTACAAAGAGGTAGTAGATGTTAGAGGAGGTAGTACAAAGAGGTAGTAGATGTTAGAGGAGGTAGTACAAAGAGGTAGTAGATGTTAGAGGAGGTAGTACAAAGAGGTAGTAGATGTTAGAGGAGGTAGTACAAAGAGGTAGTAGATGTTA
>QODF01000059.1:1586159-1598776 GCA_024372805.1 Oostethus manadensis | reverse complement strand
GTACGTCCAACTATCTATATGTACGTCCATCTATCTATACATCCATCCATCTGTACGTCCAACTATCTATATGTACGTCCATCTATCTATACATCCATCCATCTGTACGTCCAACTATCTATATGTACGTCCATCTATCTATACATCCATCCATCCGTACGTCCAACTATCTATATGTACGTCCAACTATCCATATGTACGTCCATCTGTACGTCCATCTATCTATACATCCATCCATCCGTACGTCCAACTATCTATATGTACGTCCATCCGTACGTCCAACTATCTATACTTCCATCCATCTGTACGTCCAACTATCTATACGTGCATCCATAAGTACATTTTCTATGTGTACATGCTTTGTGAATGTATAAGAGTATATTGTTTGATGCTCCAATAAAAAACAGGAACATACAGTATGAGTTTCTTCTGTAAATAATAAACAGCCCACGTGGTCTCAGACAATAAAAGATGAAATAAAACTAGAACGAGATAAGATTGGATTCCCACGTAGGACGGGAGCGTTGCCATGGCAACTCACAGCAGAAGCGTGTGTACATTTTGGGATGTATATAGATATAGTTAGTGCAGGGCCGTGTTGTTCAACCGCTGTGGCGGTTCCACCTAATTGGTGTAGAAATGTTTTTGGAAAAGGAGTCGGCCAATAAGGCGCCGGCGCGGAGTGCGTGTGTCGTGGCGAGTGATGACGTCAGAGGCTAAATAGCAGCAGGTGGCGCCGCTTTCTACAGAGACCCATGTTTACATTTTGCGCTGGTGCCCTGCCTTGGCATTTTTGGAAGGAAAAACAGAAATCTGGTCGAGATGGAGTTCACAAAGTCAGGCAGGAGTTGAACGAGGACTTACTTTTGTTTGTTTAACAATTACAAGGGTGGACGAGATCTGGCCGGACTTCCTTAAGGTCCTGGATGCTGTGGGCGTGTCTTGGTTGGCACGACTCTGGAGCAGCACATGGGCATCGGGGGCCATGCCTCTGAACTCGCAGACTGGGGTGGTCCCCCTTACACTCCCTCCTGGTAAGGTCCATTCAGGGGTTCTGGAGAGGGGGATCTGTCGAATAGTGCAGGAGAAGCAGTGTGGGTTGGGTCCTGATCCTGGAACTGTGGACCAGCTCCACGGGGGCCTCGGGGTGCATGCCCCCTTGCTGGAATCCTGTGGGGAGTATGAGCCAACACACCAGCCTTGAGGTTGCTTGGAGTATGAAACCCTCCAAACAAGTTCTCGCGGGATTGCCTTTCACAGGTGAGGCTGAAAAATACTTTGGTCTCGACCTTTCTCACATCATTTGGCGAAGTTGCCGGCCCGAAAAGCCTCATCTGTAGAAGCCCGCCACGCCCAAAGGTACCGCCAGCGGGCCAGCCACCACAGTGAGGTGTGTGCATACACTGTATACCAACATGCATACAGGTGTGTACAGGTGTGTGTGTATTCGTGGGATTTTTCCCCCTGAGCCGAGTGACTCCTAAAAGCTGGAGCCGTCCCAATTCATCACAAGGGACCCTCCTTGTTTGACAGGGGCTGCTCATTGGCTGAGCTACACGTCCATCAAACAAATACGCCTTAATTACTCGGCACGCTCGACAGCTGGCCCTCATTGCTCCACGGACTTTCCCCTTTTCGAACGGGTTTCTTTCATTCTTGAGCGAGTCGTGTTTGTGTTGGCTTCACGCAAATAAGCAACTTTTCCCACACAGTTGTAACGATGCACTGAATTTATATTAGAATCCATGTAGTACCTGAAACTAACCACAGGGGGCGCACAGCCGCCCAGCACAGAGAAGAGACAGAAAGGCACAAAGAGTGGTCAAAGTGACAAAACAACATGAGCAAAGAAAGACAAGGAGATGACACAGAAAGGCACGCGTAGAAAACCGTCTGTTCTGCCGAGGGCTTCTTTTTTGCTGAATGGATGGCGAGGTCGAGGAGGAATCGGTGGCGTGAGAAAGACGGAGGGCAAACCCGCAGATTTTTTCTATTTGGATCCCCTAAACAAAAAGGCACAAACACATCAGAGCGGAGAAAGAAAATGAATACTATTCTTCAGAGGGTCTTCTTCACGGGGAGTCGCTGAGCGCCACGGCGACAACGCGCCCGCTTTGTGCGCCGCACGTGGCATCACACAAAGCGTCAGCATGACGTCCGCGCTTCCTCTTTCGTGACATCACAGAAGAAGGAAGCGGGTCCTGGTCGGGCTCAGGGGACTCCAGCGAGGTACAGAAGCTAAGCTGGTGGACTCGTGGTGCTCGTTAGTGTTGGAGTTAGTGTCTCACCGGGCTTCCGTCTTGTCTCCTTTAGTGTTAGTAGCTCCACCTGCTGCTCACCCGGCTCCTCAAAAGAAGGAGTACTGGTTGTCAACGGCTCGGGGCGCCCTCACTGTCTCCACCTCTTCTCCTTCCACAGCTTCCAGTTGGCGAAGAGTAGCGTCCCGTTCCTCCCAGTCCTCCACCGCGCCTCCGCTGCCGCCACCTCCTACTGCTGCCCCCTCCTGCTCCGCCTCTGCTCCTCTCTCCTGGGGTGGAGTTGGGGGCGGCGGGCGTCCCGGCGGTAGTGGGGGTGGCTGAGGAGGGCTACGGGGTCTGCTGGTCAAGTCTGCAGGGAGCACGGAGAAAAGCATAAAAAGGGAGGATGAGGAGGGAGCAGCATGGGGGAGAAAGCGATGGGGGGGGGGGGGGGGTGTCATGAGGGCCATGGTTGTCATGGAAACAGTGGGTGGGTCCCCACTAGCATGGCTTCCTGTTTGTACTTCCACTTTAGTCCACCCCAAGTGCGGAGGTGGTGTGGCCAAACAAGTGCATCACTTGGTGGCAGTAGCGAGTCGTTGTGACGCGCGCCGTGTAGAGGAAGCACAAAGCGTCCAGCGACGGACGCAGGAAGCTAGCATGCTAACATGAGCTTTTGAGCACCAGTCACCTCACAGGCACGCGCACACGCTCCCACTTACACACAGTCAGAGATGGGGGTTGATGGAGAGTCGGGATGGCGCGTGGTGATGACATCACAGACTGTAGGCCGACTGCCCGCCCTTTCCCGCCCTGCAAGGATGAGTCACGGACACAAAGGCGCATCAGCGACAGGAGAGCCGCCGCTCAAGTGAGAGCTGAAAGAAGCAACATTAGCAGACTTTGCTAACAAGGCGCTGAGCTGGCTCCTACCCGGCTGGCGGACGACGGTGGCGCCCACGAAGCTCATTAGCGTCACGTCGGAGGCGCCGCCGGACTCCAGGGGGATGGGATGCACCCGGAAGTGCTCCAACATGTCAAAGATGGACTGGAACCAAAGGTGCTGCACGCGGCAGTGGCCGTTCTCGTTCAGCGACAGACGCAGGTGCTGGAGGACAGACGCCAAGGTCAAAGGTCCAGACTGACTGGAACCTAAAACCCAAACCCCAGCAGCTCACCTTGGCCTTGCCCTGGAAGTTGAAAGTGAGGACGTACTCCCCGCGCCGGGTCTCGCTCTGGCGAACCAGGAAGACGCCGTGGCTGGCTGGACCGCCCGCTAAAACCAACTGGGCTGCTTTCAGGCGAGACAAGGTTCCGTGGAACCACTGACACTCGCTGAGCGGGTGCTCCAGCGCCTCGGCAGTCGTCACCTCTGAGAACAAGAAGGAGCCTGTGTGGAGGAGGGGCGGGTGGTCAGCGTCAGTCTAGAAGCCGGCGTGTCCTCACGTTGCGTCATCACCTGTAGTGTCTGGCGTCTCTGCAAACGGTGTGCCCAGGCTAGCCCCGCCTCCTCCAACGATTCGTCCGTCAGGCTCGTCCAGGGGGGCACGGGGTGGCAACTCGGGCGGAAGACTGTCGATCAGAGGGGAGGAGCCTCCCAGGCCGCCGTAACACACTACGGGGGCAGCGAAAGCAGCGTGACAACCACCGCCATCCTCCATCTTTGATTCCCTCACATGCTCACCTTGGGACAGACGCTCCACTATCTCCGGAATTCCGCTCCCGTCCAACGCAGCACCACCATCAGGATCCTCCTGCCTACTGCGGGAGACACGCACATTAGGACGGATTCTGCAAGTCACCTGCTTCCTGACTGCCTTCCTCACCTGAGACAGACGCCTTTGTGGATGTCCCCGAGCCACGCTCTCATCTGGACCGCGTCCCGGGTCTCAATCACATACTGGGCCGAGCCTTCCAGCTGAAAAGCCAAAAAATCTTCCATTGACGCCTGGCCGCACGGGTGCCGTGTTGGCTTACCTGGAGCAGAAAGGTGTTCTCTTTGTCGGGAAGCTCCTGCGCCGTGGTGCTCCTCACGTCCACAATGGACCCGCACGGAACCGTCAGCCGTGGCTTGGACGACTGAAAACACAAGAGATGTGGAGGCTTCACACTGACGCCACGTCCAACGTAGAACCTTTACCGGACCCGAGAGCGTCTGCTACGTGCGGATTGATGGAGGGCGTGTACGCATTAAACAGGAAGTACAGAAAAACGCGGGCTGTTGTTGGTTATTCATTCGCAGGATTCCATCTTGGATGAAAATGTTAAAAATGTCCTTAAAAATGTGCGGGTTCTTCAACGGCCAAACGGATATTCTTTTAGACGTGGACTGCCAACACAATCCTCCCATCATCTTTTTCACACTTCATTTGTTCATACAAAACATAACGATGAACAACTCATATCTGTCTCCTTCCCTCCTCCTAATAAGCATGCGTGCCCTGCACTGAAGAGGCGTTCACGCGCACTGCGTATTTCAAAGCGTACCATTACGGCTGCAAAATATGAGGCAGGCATATTGGCAGAGCTTTGTCCAGTAAGGTGAGAAACAAGCTTACAGTCAAGAGGAAATGGTAGCGCACTGTAATGTGAAGGTTCCTAGTTAATACAGGTTGCAGGGGGAATGTTTTCAGGGGGGAAAATAGTGGGAGTGCGGCTGAGCTTTACCGTAAAGTTACGGTGAGCAAGTATACCATCCAGTGTTGTGTAATGTAGTGTAGTGTGTAAGGACTGTAGTGTAGTGTAGTGTAGTGTGTAAGGACTGTAGTGTAGTGTAGTGCACATACCTTGGGTGGGATGAAAAATTCCAAGTAGAACTCGTCACCATGCTCGCCGCCTTCTTTTTCTCGCTCTCTGAGGACCAGACGACACTTATGCCAGCGACCGCCCTTCCAGGGTACGCTACCGCCACTAAGTAGTGGCAACGCCGCACCGGCAGCTGCGGCGTTGTTGTCGGCGCCATGATGCAAAAGAGTAAAAGAGAAGCCCGGGAAGCCGTGACTTCCGCCGAGCTCGTCGTTGGTTGAACTGACACTCACGCCGCCTTCCCGCACCAGATGGCCCACCTTCCTCGGCGGCACCACGCCAGCGGCACTGCTGGGAGGCAGCATGGAGGAGGCGGTGCTCGCGGTAAGAACAGGAGGCGGGGAACGTGTTAGCCGCAGCTTTTCCAAACGCTGGCTCCACTTGTCCTTCTCTCCGCCTTCGCCGTTGCTCCGCCGCCGGTCGGAGAGCGACAAAGAGGTGGCGCTGCTGGAGGACGAGGGGGGGAGGGAGGAGGACGAGGAGTGGGGCAGAGCCAGGGGCATGGACAGAGACACGGGCATGGATGAGGTGGGCGTGGGAGGCTGGGTGGCGGCGTTCCTGGCAAAGGCGCCATCTTGCACACCCACAGTGTAGCTGTAGCTGGTGGGCAGCGGGCTCGGCGTAGAGTCGCTGGATGCACTGCGCCAGTGCAGGATGCCACGCACGCTCCCGCGTACGCTGCGCCCCACGCTGCGCAGGGAGAAGCGTTTCTTCACCTTGTTTTTGGAAGCCATGCTGGGCGGAGGCGTGATGGAGGAAGAGTAGGGGGGTGTATGAGGAGGATGGGGGGAGACGTCCGCCTCTGTGGCCTCAGTTTCCCGCTCTTCTGGCTCCACCTCTTCCCCCACGGACGCCGTCCCCAACCAGCTGTCCTCCTCTTCCTCCGCGGGCGCTTCCCCGTTGCCGGCAGTCGTGGCGGCACCTTTGTCGTCCCGCCTTCCGTTGTTCCCGCCTACCGAGGAGCAGCAGGATGACGATGAAGATGGGGGCAGGAGCTGGCCGTGGGCATAGGAATCTTGAAATCTGTCACTGCTGCGGCCGTCCAACACGAGGCGGGTCGGTGGCACTTTGAAGGCGGGTCTCGCCATATTACAGGGTGGGACAGCTAGCGGGGAGGCCGCTTCGTCTTCCAGGGATGTAGCGTCCGACTGGGGAGCCCAGCTCACCATCTCATCCCTCCCTGAAGCACAGCTGGGTGGCAGCGCCCCCTCCAGCTCACTCTGGAAGTGACGAACAAAGCGGTCCGTGAAGCGGCGGCAGAAAGCGGCGGCCGAATCGGGGGTGTAGTGCGGGTTCTCCAGGAGGAAAGCCCGAAAGTGGCGTGCAAAATCACCGGCAGCCACCCGGGCATGAAGCTCGCAGAATTCAGTCCAGCTGAGGCAGGGAGAGGGCGACGGCGTGGGCGTGTCTGACAGCGACGATGCGTGGGCCTGGGTGGGAGGGCTCACCAGAGGTGGGAGAGGAGGTGGTCGGGGGGACAGGGGCAACAAAGAGGGGGACGGCGGGGAGGGTGATGGGGACGGTGAAGGGGGTAATGGAGAGGAGCTTGTGGCCCGCGGGCTGGGAGGGGTCAAAAGGGAGCCGTTCATTCTTTAGTTGATGAGGGCCAATCAGGTCAGTCCGAACACAAGAAGAGTGCGAAGGCGAGCGCTGGCGCCGTCTAAGAACCTGCCTTGGCAGCACAATGCATCATGGGAGCTTGGCTACATGATCCTGACAACAAGTGGTTCCTCATCCCAGACCCAACGGTTAGGCAGCAGCGGCGGCGTGAAACATGTGAGGCCTTCGTCTTGGTCTCGAACATCCGACATCCACAGGAGCGTCGCCACATCCTGTCATCAGAAAAACACAAACACTGTCATCTTTGCCTTTCTCGTGGAAACCACACGTGGATGTACAATCACACATTCTATTCTGCTGTGTCTCCAAAACCAAATATGTCAGGTTCTAACAAGGGCATCATGGAACATCAGGGGGCATCACGAAGCATCAGGGGGCATCAGGGGGCAACACGGGGCATCAGGGAGAATCACGGAGCATCAGGGGGCATCACGGAGCATCACGTAGAATCACGGGCTATCAGGGGGCATCATGGAGCATCAGGGGGCATCACGGGGCATCATGGAGCATCGTGGGGCATCACAAGGCATCATGGAGCATCACGGGGCATTATGGGGCATCACGGGACATCGTGGAGCATCACGGAGCATCATGGGGCATCACGGAGCATCAGGGAGAATCACGGGCTATCAGGGGGCATCATGGAGCATCATGGAGCATCACGGAGCATCAGGGGGCATTATGGGGCATCACGGGACATCGTGGAGCATCACGGAGCATCATGGGGCATCACGGAGCATCAGGGAGAATCACGGGCTATCAGGGGGCATCATGGAGCATCATGGAGCATCACGGAGCATCAGGGGGCATTATGGGGCATCACGGGNAGCATCACGGAGCATCAGGGGGCATTATGGGGCATCACGGGACATCGTGGAGCATCACGGAGCATCATGGGGCATCACGGAGCATCACGGAGAATCACGTGGTATCGTGGAGCATGAGGGGGCATCGTGGAGCATCACGGGGCATCGTGGAGCCTCCCGGGGCATCGTGGAGCCTCCCGGGGCATTATGGGGCATCAGGGAGAAAAGGTGCCCCACTACTTTTTCTGGGTATTCGAATGACAAGCAGCTCCGTGCGCTGCTGGCGGCTTTAGCGGGCTAACTACAGCTAGCAGCAAAAGGCTCATTGAGCTCAAACAGCAGCAAAACACGGACTCCTTCCAGCGCCGGGCAGCTAAGACGACGTTTGCGTGAGGAAAACGCAGACATTTGGCTTCTTCTCCCAGCAGAAAGACCCGAAAGCATTCGCGAGCTAAGCTAACCGTTAGCCAGCTAGCTGGCTATTAATAAACTAGCTCCCTGACTACCGACATCCATCCAGCCACCTACCTGCAAATCACGGCCGCGTGTTGGCCTCTGTGTGCTCGACTGGACCCGCACCTGAGGACAACTCGGGTCCCGTAAACATAGCAGCACAATCCCGTCCTCTGATGCTTGTTATTGTTGCTAAACAAGAAGACTGCGACGATGAGCTCGTCCGTGCTTCTCTCGCGAGACCTGGCGAAAGTGTGACGTTGATGAGTGACAGTTAGCGTGTACGTCACTCGCGCGTGAACCGTTGCATTGACGCGCACGAAGGAGTCCAACCCCCTTAAAAAATGTCCGTTTATCGAATTTTACCATTCGTGCTACTCAAGTTTCACGCTGGAAATGTTTTAATTTGCTAACATAACATATAACAATAATCGAATAACAATCTGGAGTTGAATAACGATTGTATATGAATGACGTCAGTAAAAAAAACTTCTACCGTGTTCTAGTTTCATCTCAAGAGTCCATTGTTCTGATAAAGCTGCGTCAATAACCAAAGTTATGATCACTTACTGCCTTCACAATAAAACTTCCGTACGTCGGTCTGCGTTACCACAGCCACTGTCGACGTGACTCTTTTTATTTTGACAGTGCTAGCAGGAAGTTGCTCTTGCCGTTGATATATTTTGACGGCGAGAAGACTACAAGTTGCGAGAGCGCCATCTTGGCGGGTATAAGTGAGCTGATGGGCCAGCAGAAGCTACTGCTAGTGAAGGTGGGGAAGTTCGGATCATTTGACCGACTCATATCTTTGAGTCCCGTTCAGTAAAAAGAACTAATCTTTTTTCGAGTCATTTGAGCAAAATATGATTATAATGCAACATGTTTCTTCCCTATCACATCTACTGCTTACACAAACGTTAATCACACGGCAAACAAGACAAAATTATAATGCTATAAGAAACTGAAAAGATTTCATTGTTTTCCCGGGTATTTTGTCTATGAATCACTCACCTCAGCTTTTCGAGTAGCTCGTTCATCACGTGACTGCCCCATAAGCCTTATAGTGATTTGTTCTTCCTGAGTCACTTTTAAGATTCATTCAAAATGAACGAATCGTTCATGAACAACCCATCACTAGAAGCCAGAAGAGCATTCTTACTTCTCTTCACTATAGCAGAATTGAATGGTGAAGCAGAATTCACCAAGCGTTGGATTGTTCACCCACTAAGAGGGAACGTGAGCTGGGATTAGACCGTCGTGAGACCGGTTAGGTGTACCCTACTGATGGTGTGTTGTTGCAATAGTAAGTCTTGCTCTTGATTCCTTCTACCGCGGAAATTATGTTTCATGTCGATAACGTTTGCTTACATGTTCTTCCCAGACCGACATAAGCAACAAAAATGGTGGTGGCTGATGGAGGGAATCCAAGGTGCAGTTCAAAGGGGAGGCCAAAACTTTCTACCCAGAGATCTCCTCCATGGTGCTGGTCAAGATGAAGGAGATCGCCGAGGGGTGTACTTGGGCCAGACCGCGTCTAGCGCCGTCATCTCTGTCTCCGCCTACTTCACCGACTGGCCACTAAAGACGCGGTCGTCATCGCAGGACCCAACATTCTGAGGCCCATCAAGGAGCCCACGGCTGCCGCCATCACCTGCGGTCTGGACAAAAACAGGACGTCTGATCTTTAACTTGGGTGGCGGTCCATCCAGGATGGCGTCTTTGAGGTCAAAGCCACGGTGGAGACAC
Organism: Oostethus manadensis; assembly: GCA_024372805.1. NCBI lineage: Eukaryota > Metazoa > Chordata > Actinopteri > Syngnathiformes > Syngnathidae > Oostethus > Oostethus manadensis. The sequence continues at coordinate 1,589,109 of QODF01000059.1, read as the reverse complement.
ACATCTGGATGGGAGGACTTTGACAACCGCATGGTGGACCAGAGTTGAAGAGGAAGCACAAGAAGGACATCAGCCTCAACAAGAGGGCTTGGGCGAGGTGCGTATGGCCGCTGAGGGTCAGCTCCCAGTCCAACATCTTTGAGGGCATGGACTTCTACAACTCCATCACCAAGGCCTGCTTTGAGGAGCTTTGCTTCAGCCGGTTCAGAGGAACTTTAAAGCTGGTGGAGAAAGCGCTGAGAGACACCAAGATGGACAAAGCCTGGATCCATGATGTTGTCTTAGTTGGAAGTTCTATGCGGGTCCCCAAAATTCAGAAGCTCCTGCAAGACTTCTTCAAACCAGAGGCGGTGGACGTCCAGGCCGCCATCCTCACGGGTGTCACCTTGGTTAACGTCCAGGACCTGCTGCTGCTGGACGTTGTGGTGCAACTCCGCCAAGCCGACAGAGATCTCCAGCACGTGTTCCGACAACCACCCCGGCGTCCTCATCCAGTACGAGGGCGAGAGAGCCATGACCCGGGACAACGACTGGCTGGGAACATTTCAACTGAGCGGAATCCCGGTGAGGTCACATCGATGTGGACGCCAACGGGATCTGGAACGTGTCGGCGCTGGACCGAAACCCGGGAAAGGAGAAGATCGCCAAGAGGAGATGGACCTGATGGTGCCGGACGCCGAGACGTAAAAAGCTGCGGACGAGCTGAACAGGAAACGAGACGCCGTGTTGAGCGAACAGGACAGGAAGATGCTGAAGGACAAAAGTGAGTGCATGTTCGTCTTGCTCCACCCGGTGTGGGACCCGGAAGTGATGTTTATTTGGTACGGCTTGAAAGGAAGACACAATCCATCAATGTATTGTTTCCTTCTACAAAGTGTTTCTCAGCGGTGTGTGTGTGTGTGTGGGGGGGGGGGGGGTTGGCAAAGAACAAAAGAAAAGCCAACGAGCGCAATCTTCATCCCTGGAAGGTGGCCAGATTCCGCGCGGCGTCCCACCAGCGATGGGGGACGTAAAGCACCTGATGGGCGAGTGTTGTGTTACCATGGCGACAAAAACCACGTTTATCACAGCTTCGTGTCAAATACTGGGGGGGGGCTCCAAAACTCAAATCCAAAGACCACGGTGACTACCATGCCGATACCTCTCCGGCTCGGATGGTGCACTCCAAAGGGGCTTCGTGTTCTGGCAGCTCGGGGTAGGTGTCCTCAACCAGGACAGGGTGGTGCTATTGGCGTGGAAATGTGGCTCCTTTCCAGGCGGCTAGAGGGACCGGCACTGTGCCAAGACAGAACACACACGTCAAGAACCATCAACACGCTCAAACGAGACGAGAACGCTGACCTTCTTCCCGCATGTGCTCATCTCCGAGAAGCCCGGCCCGTGCCGGCGGTTCCGGCACCCGAACGAGACATTTTCACTCCTTAAGTTTGTCCAAGCGTCTCAAAGCAAAGTAAAACCCGCCATGTCTGACAGAGAAATTGCTCAGCTGTCAGGTCAGATGCAGAAGATGGACTTGTGGGAGAAGAGGGATTAAAAAACACAGTGAGTGTGTTGCTAAGTAGTAGAATAAAGTTCAACTAAACTCACTCTTTTGCTTCCCTTGCCTTTTTTGTGGACCGTATGCACCTTAAAATACGCAAAATCTGGAAAATCCCCAAAAAAGATCGACCGACTTTCGTAAAGCCAAATCATTTTTGTAAGCCAAAGCAAAAAAGAATCAAGGTATTTTTGTATCCCGGATGTTTGGTATTCCGGGGCATTCGTATTCCGAGGTTCCACTGTGTAATACATGAAACTCTAATACATAACATAATAATATTATACATGAAACTCTAATACATAACATAATAATATTATACATGAAACTCTAATACATAACATAATACATGAAACTGTAATACATAACATAATATTATACATGAAACTGTAAAACATAACATAATACATGATACTGTAACACATAACATAATATAATATACATGATACTGTATTACATAACATAATATTATACATGATACTGTATGACATAGTATAATATTATTATACATGACATAATATTACACATACTGTGGCAAGTTTTGTTCTAGGAATTCTTATATCGTTTGTTCCATTTAGTTTTTGTCATATTGATATATGCTCATTTATCCCGAGCAAAGCAAGACCCACCTGGACATGTGGCGCTGCAATACACGTTTTCGTCACCAGGTGGCAGCCGCGGCGCTTATTCTACGGTAGCTCATATGATCCAATCGACACTCACAAGTCAGCTTATTTGTTATTTCCACGTCACGGCAGCACAAAGTCCATATGCTTGTCATTCTACTGGAACAACGACAATCAAACACGAACCGTACAATTCCACCGCTTTCGTTAAATAAAACCGAGGACGGCCAGGACAGGAAAACAAGGCCTGGGAAAACTCGACACCTTCGGGTGCTGACACCGAAGCGAACAGAACTCACCAGCCGCCGTCATCAGGCAGATTCTGCGCCTTAAGTGGAGCTATAAAATCTAATAATAATAATAATAATAATATCTGACGAATTTTCCATTCGAGACGAAACAGTCACCACCACAACAAAACCAGCAATACTTAACAGCGTCTTTACTTCCTGGTCAGTAGCCAATCAGAAACAACCAACACACCCGTCGTGCTGCGTTCATCGAACGTGGGAAATTCAAAAGTTACGGTCTTCTTAAATCACAAGCAAACATGTTTAAATGTAGTATACGTGTAAAGGTATTTTAAGTAGTTGTGTATAGGTACTGCACAGTATAAACCTAGTACACATGTAAAGGTATTTTATGTAGGTACTGCATGGTGTAAATGTAGTACACGTGTAAAGGTATTTTAAGTAGGTACTGCGTAGGATAAACGTAGTACACGTGTAAAGGTATTTTAAGTAGGTACTGCGTAGGGTAAACGTAGTACACGTGTAAAGGTATTTTA